>QEOT01005267.1:103099-149696 GCA_003123785.1 Pterocarya stenoptera | reverse complement strand
ACACACACACACACACACGCACATCATGAAAAGTGTATGTACTAAAAAATATACGAATCTGCAATATATAAACAAAGTTTCGAATTTTAAAGGTGCGTACTTGTTTCCAAGAATCGAATGAAGATTAATGATCATTCGCTCTTCATCTTCAGAGAACTTCCCTCTCTTGATATCAGGCCTAAGATAATTTGTCCACCTTAGTCTGCAACTCTTTCCGCACCTGTTCAAGCCAGCAAGCTTGGGGAGTGCCCTCCAACTTCCATGGCCATGGCTGCTAATGTAAGCAATCAGTTTCTGATCTTCCTCGGGCGTCCATGGCCCCTTCTTCAAACCTTCCTCGTCACAACATGGGGGTCGACCCATTAATTGTCTCGAGAAACAAACAATAATGTTGCAAGAAATATATGAGATCGATCTGTACGTTGAGATGGAGTTAAAGGTGATAGAATTATTGGAAATATGGGTGAAACATACTGGTTTTTATAGGTGCAAGGGAGACAGGATTCAAAGGATGATGTCATTGTCATTCTTTGAATTTCATACGATATTCTTAGCATCCAAAAGCACGGCAACGAAGAGGAAGCAACCTAACGACCATTTTGGCATTTATCAAAGACGGGGCGGAAGATCAATTAAAGCTCCCTCGCAAATGAATTATTGGACCAAAATAGGATTAGGTAGTGCAAGTGTCGTTTGAATATTATATGGTAATTAAGCATGGGAGAGATTTCCCAAAGGTGGCCTAGGGCTGTAAAAATAAACTGGAGAACGGGTTTGGTCCAGTTCGATCTAGTCCAAGACCGATTCCTCTATTTTAAAAATTGATCAAAACTAGTCTAGTTCTGATTTTAGGTTTTCCAACACTGGACCGGACCGGTTCATATATAAATATATTTTTTAATTAATTTTTAATAATATATATAATATTGTTTTAATGTTATATTATAATTTATAACATGAAATTTAAATCTTAAACATGAACATTTTTTTATCTTATGTTTTAAATATAAAGTATATATAGTTATTACATTTTATAACCTAATAAATTCTCAACATATTCCTTTTGACAAATACATTAGTAATACTAATACTAAAATCGAAAAATCGGACTAGACCAATAAAACTGGAAGTACTAATTTAGTAGGGTAATAGGTGCAATATCGATTCTTAAAAATGCAAAATCGGTGTATATCGATTCGCGGTCTCAAAATTTATCCAAAATCGGATCAAACCAGACCGGTTACACCCCTACCCAAAACATTGATTCGATCTGTTTTGAAAGCCACTAATATTTGAATTTCCAATTAATTAGCTCTTATATATCAGCATTAATAAATGCTTTGTTTTAGCTAAAAGCATACATAAAAAAAATAAATCTGATGTCTCATAGCACTCCACAAAGTCACAAACTTACTTTTATAAGACCTTTTATATAAATATATATATATTTATATATTAGGCCTAGCACTTTTTCTATTATTAAACAGATATTCTGATATTTATTGAAATTATAAATGAGATAGTTTAAATGATATTAATATATATAACTCCCATTCTTTGTTTTTTTTTTGTAAGCAAGTTAAGTATTGTATAGATAAACTAAATGGCTACAAAGATACAAGATTCAGTGCGGTGGGAGTTCCCGACAATCTTCCCAAAACAAACAAAAAACAGCACCAAAATAAAAAAATAAAAATAAAAATAAAAACGGGATAAGTCAAAAGTATGACTTCAACCCAGTCCCACAATGGGGGCCGCTCAAAAGCGGTTTTAACATAGTCTGGTAAACAGACTATAAACCTACAACTAAATGCCGTAGTTGGGGGAGCGCTGCATTTTGTTGATCTGGTCCAACTGTAAGAGACTATCACGACTATATCGTCTTGATCAGTAGTTAGGAAAAGCAATAACATAAGAGAATGGCAGCTAGAAGATGGCCTGATACACTGGTGAAAGAACGCCACCGACGGCAGTAGCGCATGTAGGACACTTGCCAAACTGAACAAGAAAGAAGCACACGGATTTGAAAGATCCAAGGTTGCTAGCCACAATGGAGCTGCACGTGGCGGCTGGAAACCCCATCTGATGTGGCGGCGTGTGAGGACCTCGCGCACTATAAGCCACGCTTGAGCCACACGCGCCACTAGTTTGGACAGTTTTCTTCCTCCGTCCGATAGATTGGCAGCTGGGGAGACCATTAGAGAGGCGCGTGACGGTTGAAGTAGAAACTATAACCGGAAAAAGTAGAAAAAAACTGGAAATAAACCTATGGACTAAGGTTGGGCGCTCGGAGAGGGGGAGGAGATATCACTCATGCATGACCAATGTCTTTATTTTCGGTATTCTTTCGTTATAAAAAAAATTCTTATATAGATATATTACGCTCTGTGAGATCATGAGTGATATCTCATGAATATTGTTGCATCATCCAAAACCATAGCATGCAAGGCATGTGATCATTTGATTAATTTGTTAGCTCATGTTTCTTTTATTCTTCAAAATTAATCAAAATATAATCCTTATGCATGCTCTCATCCCGTTGGTCATCATTTTTGTCATTTTCTTAGATAATTCTTAAGAAAAACGAAACATTTATTTATATATATATTTATATATATAATATGGTTGATCACCCATTTACCAATTAAAATATTTTTTAATCATGTACAGTGGACGCCAAATGGGATGCTAACTAGGTACGTTGTACCAATTATAGATTTGAGGTTAACTCAGATTCAAACATATATATATGTAAACAAAACAATAATAAAACATGTGATAAAAATCAATGGAAAATATATATGCATAAAATAAGTAGTGCAGAACACAAATTAAGGTGTCGTCAAACTGCCAAGAAAATCTGCACATCTAATTGATAGTCAGGTCTGACTGCATGCACTCCTACCTAAAATGTGAGGAAAAAAAATTGTAACTTGGATTCTTTAATATTTTACTATATATATATATCACTCACGGCTATATATATATATATATATATATATATATTATATGATGTCTGAGATATATAATATTTCTCTAGCCTTAATAATTAATAATAATATTGCATCTGACCGTACTAGAGATTTTGTCTTTTAAGAACATTATATAGTAGTCGATTTCAAAGAAATGGGGTCTTTTTCTTTTTGAATGATTATATTTTAAGTAACCTTAGAAAAAAAAAACCATAACTTCAAGATTGTTTTGAAAATTGCAGTAGTAGTTTCAACTGAATTCCATTTTGGACTCACGGTTTTAAATGAAATCGTACGTGTTCTGAACGGCCAGTAAAATTTTAACCTTCTATATATATCAATAGAGATTAATTGACCAATTATGCTCCTTATTTTTCTTTTTCAAAACCAATAATTCATACTTTAAGGTACTATTTGGATACAGAAACGGTTTCATTTTATATCATCATTATAATTGTTTCAAATTCTCATACAAAATATAATAAATAATTTAATTTTTTAAATTCTAAAATAATAATAATATTAAAAAATAATATTCTAATAATATTATTTTATTCAACTTTCAATTTTTATATAAAACATTCTCATCTTATTTTATTATCCAAACGGAGGCTCTTTTAAGTATTATGGATTGCAAAACTTTCAAAGTAAACAATAGTGTGAACAACATGAACAAAACTTTGAGTATAAAGTCGATGATTTACTCGGTTTCCTCCCCCCATAAAAAAAAAGGTCCAATTACCTTGATCTTCAATTGCTGGTTTACTTTTCTTGTTCTAATTTGTTTTTTTTTTTTTTTGAAAAAAAAAAAAAAACTTGAGCTATTACATATCATAATTTAAGTAATTTTGGTACAAGTTGGTCGGATTCATATATCTGATCAATCTTCTTCATTTAAAGTGAAATAAATAATATTAATTTAACATAAACAAATGATATATATTTTGGTCATTTTTTGAGCTAAATGAATATTATCAATTTTAAGTAAATAGATCAGAGAGGATCCATTTTTTCCCATGAGGCTAGCCTAGTTTTTGAAAGCTACGTACATTATGTGCAGCTAGAGATAATTAGGGTACATTTTTTTCTTGATTCTGGACTAGGAATTCAATTCATCCATGGCGTGTTGTTTGCAGCCTTCTAATGTGACTGTACCGCGTAAAGTGAACTTTCTACTTTGACCAAATATGTGCAAAAACTAATTATATATAGTAACGAGGTATATTTTTTTTTTTAAATATTTCTTAAAATCTTTGACATTTCCTAGAATCTTAGTTGGTTTTGACCTTATTGCACTGAGCTTGATCAGGTTTTTCATCCACTTGATCCACCCTTCAAATGGGGTGACATCATACCCTACCACTCAGTCAAGGGGGGGGCCACATGAAGACAAGACAGCAAGATATATGCCAGAGGGTTTTTCAACCTTCTTACCTCATTGGCTTCATTGACAAGCATATTATTACATTAACTTTTTGAATAAATTAATACAAAACATTAATGTATGCATTGTTAGGTTGTAAATAACAATGAAACTTGCTTATAATATATATTGACTGTTCTGTGTTGATTTTAATTACTTATCAAACTTGGTTTCCTTGTATGAGGTTCTTTGACTGCTATGACCCTAATTTTACAGTTTTATTTATTTATTTATTTATTTTTATGTTTCTTTCGATGATAACAAGAAGTAGGAGAAAAAAAAGAAGTCTGAAACAAGAAACAACCAACTCTTATCCCCTTGACATCCCAGAAACTTCCTAAAAGTTAAGGATATTGTGCTAAAAAGAGAGTGTGTGAATGTAAAAGCTGTTCTTGTTTGTAACGGTATTGGATACAAGATTGTAAGGTTACGTGGAAATCGGAACAAAGATACGTAGCATGATCCTTAATTTTTCTGTGGTATAAAGCTGGTACGTAGTACTTATGACGTGTTTAAATGTTCGTTTAACTAGATTTATAAATCCAGTGACTAAAACATTATTAATTACTTTTTCTCTACTTATATAATAATAAGAACATCGGATCCTGATGTTGTTATTTTCCAACCAAACTGTCTCAAGCACCGCCTAAAGATGTCTGGTCTCCATTAAAATAGCTCATTGGTATCAAATTTCCCATCTGAGATCATATCTGGGATTTTTTCTTATAGCTGTATCACCTGTCATTTTCTAATTTTACGTGGATATATTAGCCAAATAAACAAAAAGAGGAAAGTTTGTAAAAAGAATTATCGATAATATATATAAATGAATAAAACATGATCTGCTTGAAGACAATGATAAACGTTTTTATGGCAGATTGATTAACATCATGGGAAATGGCGATATTGGTCAGGAGTGAACTTGAAAGTATGCATGGAAGCTTCTTAAGATTCTACCTTAATTGCTTCTTCTTCTTCTTCTCGACTCAACAAAATGGCGACATTAGACATGAAGTACAGATTGAACTTTTTTCTTTTTTTTTTTTCCAATAAACAGATAATATATTGTGAAATATAACATTTCTAGTGCATTCAAGTGTCGAGTTCTTTTTTCTTTTCCCCTCCACTTTCAGGAAATCTAAACGAATGTCTTATAGACACAAATTGAGAAGCAATAGTAAAATGGGAAATGCCTGCCACTATATACTTTTACACCATGCTCAGCTCCAACCTGTACTGTCATTATTTTCAAATAGAAATAATCACTCAAAGAAGACCTTGTATATGTTGATTTATGAAAAGGTAAAAGAATAAATACACGGGTGCAGCACAGATCGAAGAGAGCACTCTGCATCAATCTTTTGGGCTATTTGGTTTCGATTTTGTTATAATTGCTGTTTCTGTTGCTGAATGTTGATCAGCTTATAGTATGCTCCATTCTTGTTCTCTACAAGTGATGAATGAGTCCCTTGCTCTATTATCTTCCCATCGTGCAAAACAGATATTTGGTCTGCATTTTTTATTGTTGACAGCCTATGTGCCACCACGACTGTGGTTCGATTCTTCATCAATCTGTCCAGAGCTTGTTTCACCACTCGCTCTGACTCCGCATCTAGAGCACTGGTGGCTTCATCTAGTAACAAGATTTCTGGGTTCTTGAGAATGGCTCTGGCAATGGCTACCCTTTGTTTCTGGCCACCAGAAAGCTGCACTCCTCTTTCTCCCACTTTAGTAGAGAATCCCTCAGGAAGTGAACTGACAAAACTATAAGCATTGGCAAGCTTAGCTGCTTCAATTACTTCGGCTTCAGAGGCTCCTTCTTTTCCATAAACAATGTTCTCATATATTGATGTAGCAAAAAGAGCTGGTTCTTGTTGGACTAGGCCAATGTGTTTCCTAAGAGATTTGAGTTTGAGTTTCTTGATATCTTTCCCTGTGAAAATTTTCATGAATGATTGTTAGAAGACTATCCTACCAAAAGGATGTAAATAGGAAATTCCCAGAGCAGGTACCCAAAGAAATCTATGCACAACAAAGATAAAACATAACATTTAAAGCTTCAATCTAAATCCAAACAAACAAACACACCTACAAAATTCGAATACAGTAAACCACCAAGGCTGTCAAAAAAACTATTCAAATACTCATGTGGAGTGGAATTCATTTTTAGATTTTGTTTTGAAATTGTTTGGTTAGGACTTAGAAAAGGGCATGGATAGGTTTGATAAAGAGAATTATCTTTCAGGCAGCCTAGTCCTCAATGCACAAACTTTGTTTTCTCCCTATATATACATTGCTGTCTTTCCATATATTTTACAGAAAACTTACCATCTATCATCACTTTGCCAGACACTGGATCGTAAAATCGCAGTATAAGAGAGATGACAGAGCTTTTTCCAGAACCACTTTGCCCCACTACTGCCATACTCTGCCCTGATCGAACTTTCAAATTGAAGTCCTTAAAAATGAGGACTTCTGGTCTTGATGGGTAACTGAACTGGATGCCCTTTAGCTCAATTGTTCCCTCCACTGTCATCAACTCTTCTCCAACATCAGCCCTTACCTCTGTCTTTCTGTCCACCACTTCAAAAACTGATGCCACCATTTGGTTCCCTTTCAAGAGGTCTGGGGCCATAGCCAACGTCTCCCCCATGGCTAATGCCGTTACAATCAGAACCATAAATGATTTCATGACAGATTTGAAGCTAGCAAGTTCCTTCCCCATCAAAACAGAACCGTACCTGAACAAAGTCAAACAAAAACCAAGCCATACATAGTAAGGTAATAAAAACAATTTATAGTTATTTTACTACAACCGAAATGCTCATGTAACAACAAAACTACTAGTCTGGCATTTCTTCTTTCTGGTGTATCATCAGGCATTCTTTGCACCCTTAGTAATTCATATGGCTTGAGGTCTTGTTAGAGACCTTAACGAGCATCAAATACATGCAAGAAAATGTTGAAACATACTGACTGACCAATGTTCTTTTGCCTGACCAACATCTTTTATAGCGAAGGTTAAGAAGGATGAAGATAAAGCCACATACCATAAGGCCAGGCCATAGGATGAGAAGATGAAGAACTGGCATATCCCATAGAATAGGCCGGCAATCTGACCACGAACAAATGAACGCCTAGATGGCTCAACAAGTTCACGAGCATAAAGGTCAAGGATCTTCTCTTCGGCGCAAAATGCAGCAACAGTTCGGACGTTACTCACTGCCTCCCCAGCCAGCATGTTGGCTTTCAGATAGGCTTTGCTCAAGTTTCCACCATAGCCTTTCATGAATAGTTTCTGGAACAACAGGTAATAGTTTCTAAGAATGGTTTGCATAAACTGAACACTGATTGAAATGAAAATGGGACTAAAAGCTTAAAGGAAACCTCGCTGATGTGACCACTAATGATCAATGGGTATGTGGCAATGACAACAATTGCGATCCTCCAGTTCAAGATGAAAGCAATGATAAATGAGCCTACAACCAATCCTACGTTCTGTAAAAGAATTGTAGTGCGATCAACAACTATTGATCGTAACAAAGTGGCATCACTTTCTAGACGCGATGAAAGCATAGAACTTGTGTTGTTCATGTCATCAAACCATCCAATCTCATTCCTCAAAATGGCTGCAATAAGGTACCAGGGGAAGTTAAGTAGATGGGGGAGAAGACCATTGAATTCTAAATCTTAATGTAACGACAGTTTTTTTTAAAAAAAACCCACTTGCCCAGGATCCATGGAAAGAGAAGGGGCAACAGTGGTATGATCAAAACTTACCCGAAAACATCTTCTCTCGCACACGAAGAGTGAGTCGCTCTCCCATGATTCCAAAACAGAGATGCTCGGTTGCATGAACAATGACGGTTAAAACTGCACCCCCACAGAACAAGAATGCAATTTTCTTGACCTCATGACGTGTTGTATCCCAATCCATGTAATATGCTACAAGTGCTTGAGACACCCCAAGAGCGAAAAGGGGCATCTGAGCTCCAGCAATAAACGCACACATGGTGCCAATTGCCCCATAAACCCAGTCTGGCCCGACCATGGAATACAGCCTGCTGGTGGAAACACGTTTTGGCTTTACAGTCTCCCCCCCATCAGCACCAATGCGGCTAACAGATTCTTTATCAGAACGAAAACTAGCACCAAAGCTTGTTGTGGTGCGAGACAGTTCCCGTGAATACCTTATGCTATAAATGAATTTATTGTAAGAGACTGTCATTGACAGGTTTGATAATTCTACAACAAATATAAAACACAAAATATTCGTAGCATTTTCCATTTTGGTAATATGGAGCAACGTGTTCTTGGAATTTTAGTAGTTTAATCTGAGAGACAAAGTTGCCATAGTATTATCAGAGTATATGAAGTACCTTGGGGGCCGTCCCAAGTTAGGACCCACGGAGGGATAGCGCTGCAGAGAACCTGCCTCTTGGAGTTGAACTATGGATGCATATGCACTGTTGGGGTTTGAAATTAGCTCCTCATGGTTCCCAGTTTCTACTATATTCCCATCTTGTACAACGGCGATCACATCTGCATTTCTAATGGTGGAAAGCCGATGGGCTACCACTACCGTTGTTCGTCCGACCATGACACGATCAAGTGCCTCCTGCACACTTTTTTCAGACTCAGCATCCAGTGCACTTGTAGCTTCATCCAGTAAAAGGATGGATGGATTCTTGAGAATTGCTCGTGCTATTGCAATCCTTTGCTTTTGTCCACCTGATAGTTGTATTCCTCTCTCGCCAACCTGCAAAAATAGTCATTTGCATTTTATAAGCCATTAGATGCTAGTATAGTTATTACTTTATTTATTATTTTTCTTCAATTATAGTGTGCATCATCTATTGAATGAATTATGCATTTTTCAGTTAGTCTAAGCAGCAATGAAACAAGTCAATATATACCTGAGTCTCGAATCTTTCAGGGAGATTGTTTATGAAAGAGAGGGCCTCTGAAAGTTTAGCTGCACGTGTAATCTCTTCAAGGGTGGCATCATCTTTTCCATAGAGGATGTTCTCCCTAATGCTTGTAGCAAAAAGGGCGGGCTCCTGATTTACCAAGCCAATTTGCTGCCTCAGCCACTTGAGATGAAGATTTCTGATATCATATCCATCTAATAGTATCTCTCCAGAAAGGGGCTCATAGAAACGTTCAATCAAAGATATAACTGTGCTCTTTCCAGATCCACTTTCTCCCACAAGGGCTAAAATCTTACCAGAAGGGATATGGAGGCACAGCTTATCGAAGATAAGTACATCAGGACGAGATGGGTAGCTAAAAGAAACATTCTTAAACTGAATATGGCCCTCGAGTTTGTCCATTTTCTGACCAGTTGCGGAACTTTTCTTGCTGAATGTGTCCCTTTCTATCATGTCAAATATGGGATATGCAGCTGCCTTAGCTCGGACAAAAGCAGTGATGTCTGGTGCTGCCAGCCCCAGTGACCTGAGCAATGATAGAAGTATATAATGTGTTGTTGTTTCATGGAATTTGAAGGAAACTTGGATGAAAAACTAAATGATTATCATCATGCAATCAAACCAACCAACAAGTCTCAAATACTATGGGGAAAGACTTTTTTAAAGTACTTTGTGCAATGAAGTAGAATCAGTAGGAATTCAGTGTCCATTTAATATCATGTGAGCCGGATGATGGAGAAACTCCATTAATAGCTACCATTGTTAGCTAGAGGATCTCAAGAACTTAATCTCACCAAACAACTTTTGTTTCATACAATGTTCTTGAAATGCAGGGTAAGAGAGAGGAAGAAATTGATACACAAAATGGCTGTAATTTAAACTCAAACCTGATGTGAATGAGAGAAACACGAGATTGTTGATCAAAATGCTATGTGAAACACAGTGGAATAATTTAATTCATGGAATTCAAGTAAAGCGAGAAAAGGAAGGACTTACAGGCCAGCGATAACAACATTGAGCATGGTGGTGAAGGATTCCCCACCATTAGAGATGTTCTTGTGAACAACAATGCTAGTGAACCAAACAAGCAAGGCCCATGATAGGAAAAGGACACAGTGCATGGAGCCTAGTCCTAGCCCTTTAGCTAATCCTGTTTTTTTACCATACTCGTATGTATTCTTCAGAGCATTCATATATGACCTCACTGCTTTCTCTTCTCCTGCAAATGCATGGACTGTTCTAACATTTCCAATAACCTGAGAGTCACAAAACATCAGAAAGAGATGTGAATTTTCCAATTGAAAATTTTTCATAGAAAATGATTTGTACAATTATAGAGTGTACAAACTCCGTGCCGTCCCTTTGAAAAAAAAAGTGGAGCACGCACGGGACTGATATGAAAAAATACATATAGTGGACCTCACTTTTTTCAAAGAGACTGCATGAGACTTGCACGCATCCTACGATTGTATTTAACTTTACTTTTTTCTTGCGATAGTTAGAAACTAAAACAAACCATCAAATGAGTCCTACTTTTTTTTTTTACAGCTTTTGACCAGTAAACGATGAGTCCCTCTAAATAAATTAAGCTATCATTTAAAAAAGGAACACATATATTTTATGATTTAACAAACAATGTGATTCTTAAAGAGTGACTGAGCTGACCTCTTCTGCAATCTCCCCGGCCTTGACATAGGACTTTCTCACTCTGGCAATGAGGCCAATTGCCACCCAAGCATAGAGGCCACCAGCAAGAGCAATTAAGGGGACTATAGACAGTGTTACCAGAGATATTTGCCAGACTCTAGCAAACCCAATGATGAAGCCTGATAAAAACCTGCTAATGTAATGTATGAAGTTCCCAACCTGCACCGCCCATAATCCTTTTGTTTTGAGTTTCAAACATTTTTCCAGCTGATCAACCGAGTGTTAAAAATGCAAATTTTAAATACATTTTCCAAGAAGATGAACAACAGTAGAACCTATGAAAGGTACAAGTACTTAACAACAGTAATTGGAATGAGAACAAGCTTCAATTGGATTGGGGCCGCAATAAATTTCGATCTAATTAATTTAAAGCAGTTTGGTTTGGTGCACCCACCATGCATGAAAGATTGATTTCTCACAGCTGTTTAGAAGAATACCTCGAATATTCTGAAAATTTAAGAACGATGGAGACAAGGAATTAAGGACCAACCAACATGGACAACATTATGACTACGCGCGGCAAAGTGATCTGACTTGGGTCCGTTCCTATATATGTACACAGATTTTTAAAGATTTACAGCTTGAATACGTGAAGTTTTCTGTGGAGGAACCACTCTGCTTGCTCAGTATATCCAAGTTAAATTGAGTTGTATTACTAGGATACTGTGTAAGACTACCCGGATCTTTAGTAGCCACAATAATAGCCATAAATTATTGTAGCGTCCCTATTGAATTAATTGTAACAGAGCTTTTTGGAAATTAAAATATATATATATAGCTAAAAATCATGTGTATATATTGCATTTAATATCGCGCATTATAATATATATTTAGAACATGAGTCGATGACAGCAATATTGTGAATACATCCTAACAATCCCTCTCTCCCGATAATGTTCTCGGGAGTCGAGTTTATGATTTTTGGTTTTTTGAGTGGCACTACTGCCACCGTCAGTTGTTTTGAGATTTTTATTTTTTAAATATTTTTTTAACACATTTTAATAGTTTTTAAAAAATAAAAAAAAATTATAATATTATTAAAAATTACTTACTTAATCATTAAGTAAAAATTAATAATAATAAAAAAATACAGTGATAGAAAGTATTGGTAAAAATAGTATTACTCTTTTTGGTTTTGATATCAAATTATGTCAGACATATATATATATATTCAAGCTTTTATAAAATCTAACATTGCACCCAATAAATCTGTTTTTAGAGCGACCCAAAGATGATCTGTAGACAACCCTTAACATTAAATATATTCTAAAAAAAATGAATTTTGCAAGATCACATGGAATATTATCCATTCAAAAACAAGTAAAAGATGATCACACACAGGAAAAGGAGGTGGGTTTAAGGCTACCTTCTTCTTTCAACAACCTAATTAAATTAAAGGAAAAATGATGGATAGAGGTACTCTACGTATTACTTTTTTTTGCCTTTACAGCTGGGGAAAAAAAAAAAAAACAAAGAGTTTTTGAAACTAAAAACTGCCAGAACTAACTAACCCAACTAACTTATAAATGCCACTTGTGACTGCATTTACTTCAAACTGCAGAGACAAAAAAAAATTACAGTCAGGCCAGTCTGGTGCCCTTTCTATATATACATACTGGAGTATTAATTGTATATCTCTATTTAATCCATTAATTTATATAATCTTCTTCCAGTTTCAGATTATTTTTTTACAAAAAAAAAAAAAAATTAATTTCATGTATGTAGAAAAAGGAGGAGGGATATAATGTATACTTTGTGGCACCTTTCATTAAAAGTCCATTAAGCCCATTGAAGTTAAAAGAAACTTTATTCTGTTTAAGCTAGCTAATACAAGTGAGGCCAGGGTGTACGTGGTAATTACGAATTTACTAGTACGTACTAGGGTGGGTGTAGAGAGGGTAGAGAGAAGATTCTTTCCCACCATATTTAAAAGACCAATTAATTAGGACAAATACCAATTAAGACTAGGTTGGGTGTAGATCAGGATATTAAAATTATTATTTTAAAAAATAAAAATCAATTTAATGGTTGATAGACAAGGCATGCAGCTACATCAGAACAATGCGATAGAAATGAGACAGGAATATGATATATATATATATATAGAGAGAGAGAGAGAGAGAGAGAGAGAGAGAGAGAGAGAGAGAGAGAGAGCAATATTACACTTACCGATTATTCCTACTTTGGTAGCTCATATATAATTAATGAGCATTATGCACGCACTCTTAAATTAATGTCACACCGACTTGTACCAACAGATCCAGGGCTAAGTATCTACATATGGTATCGACAATATGATTAATCTAGGCTTAAGATCAGATCATTATAAATAATTATTAAGATGATCAGGGACTAGGGGTACTTAGAGGTTGGGTATTAGCTAGCTAGCTAGGTTGGGACCCAAAAATTTAAAAAATAAAAATAAAAAAGAATAGCAAGAAATTAATTAAAGAAATATATCCAAACATACCTTCTCAGAAATAGCATCTTGAACAATAATAATGTCACTGGTAATTGCAGCTATCACCTCTCCGGTGGAAGATTCAGTGTCAAAGACACTAATATCTTGATTTAACATGGACCTCAAATATGCCATCCGCATCTTTGCCGCTTGCCTTTCCCCAGTATGCATCCAACAAGCCACCTCTATTATAATTTTTTGCAGCATTATTAAGTATAATTTTATATAATATTTACACACATCATATATGTGAGGAGGAAGATCGAAGAGCAATAAATAATTAAAAGTGTAATTGTTTACCTGTCCATGAGGAAAACAGTATAGCTATACTGAGATACACAAAATCCAGTGAATACTGCACACACAACATCGAATAAAATATGTCAGTAATTTTAAGGAAAATGAATCCCGGAAAAGATGAGATATTGATGATAGTTTGAAATTGGCATATATATTATATATTATACCTTGGCAACTTTGTGGGAAGCTTCTTTGGGGAAGAGATAAGCCATCCCAATAACATTAATCAACTTCCCGAAGAAAATAAAGAAAACAGGCACCGAAGCGCCATGAACACATGCACCAACTGATCCGATAGCCATCAGGATGTAATCATAAAAGTCGGCAAAGGTAAATAGTTTAAGGAGTGGAACCGTGTGCTGCTGCTTCTTTTCCTCATCTCCTTTGATCTTCTTCTTCTTCTTTTCCTTCATAATATCATCATTGGCATCATGTTTGCCGGAAAATGAACCTGCAGGGTCTGCCATATTTTTTGCCCCCAAAAAGTGGACAAGAAGATTAAGGGTTTATGCAGATAGAAAAGAGTACTGAGTTGAGAAAGCTGTATGCTGCAGATCAGTACTGAAAGTAATTTGAAAGGAGAGAAGCTAAAAGGTTGTAGAAGAATAAGAAGATGACAAGGATGGGGTGGTGGGGAGTTGGATATAAGCCATAGAACATTAAATTACCACAGAAAGGAACAAGTGCTTGGAAAAAGATGTGACGAGAAAACAGTTGGATAGGTGGCTCATTAAGAGCACTGGTAGTGGTGGGCTTGCTAAAATCAAATTTTAGCTTAAAATAGTTTGTAAAATATAACTCAATATTGGACTGGCTAAATGTATAATAAATTTATTTTTAAATGAAGGGATTGGCTAAATTTGTTGAGTCAAAAAGACTAGCCAAATATTATTTTTAACTAAAATATTACTCTCTCTCACTGCAATTCTCACTCCTGTGCAGTAGAAAAAATTTATCCTGAGAAACCCAGCTCTCTTCTTCATTCTCAGAGCATCCCAACACTTCTGCACTCAAACCCAGTTTCTTTCTTCTTGAGAAGCTTCCCTGACTTCAGCCAATGACCTTGCAAGATACCTGAAATAGCATTTTTAAAGGAATGTATGAACTCCCATTTTTATATATTTCTAAAAAATGTACATTATTTCCAGCATTTTTAAAGGAATGTATGAAAGTAAAACTAGTTCTCCAAAAATAACGAAATCCACCTTCCCCATGAATTTGACACCCTAGACCTCTTGAGCAAATTACAATTAGAATCAAATTACAATCAGAATTAAAATAAATAAAAAGTTTAAAATTAATATTTTAATAAAATAATAAAAGATTTGTTGAGCCTGTTATTTGATATTGTAAAAAGTAACTAGCTAAAATTTATAAAAGTGAAGTTCTTAATTAATTTTGATGAAAGTTTGTTGAGCCCGCTAATACTCTAAGGAACCTAAAAATAAAAAATAAAACCACAGATAGAGAGAGAGAGAAGAGACTATATTAGATGCCCGAGATGGGTCATTAAAGTGAAAGTCAAAAGGATGGCACAGTTAAGGCTGCATTTGAGTCGAATTCGAACGACCAATTAGCCTCGTCTGAAAATTAATCCAAAATCTAATTTGAGTATAGTGCACTCCCAACAGATTTTTCATTTTATCTTTTAAAATATATTATTAAAATCTTTTATTTTTTTATTTTACATATTAATTTTTATAATACACCATACATCAACTTATCTATTTTTTCTTCATATCATTTAAATATTATAATTTTTAATATTTTTTTATTCATTTTAAATATTTTCTTTAACTATCAATAATATCCTCAAATCTTTTATATGCAATATCTGATCTCTATATAATTATGTTCTATTTTAAATTAATCCAAATTTATAAGCTAAACCAAAATATAAATTAATTCAAAAATTAAAAAGAAGAGATTATATAATAAAAATAAGACATTAATTCAGCTTTCAGATTTGACCTTTGGCGCCCAGCAAAGAAGAAAGTGTGAAAATAAAAGAGAGGATTTGAAATGAAAATAAATGACTTTTGAAGAAAAGAGGAAAAATCAACACCAAGAGAGAGAAACTAATTTAAAATGTTTACAATGATGAACAATTCCCTCCACATCTTGCATGTTATTATAGTAGAATGTAAAATGAAGGATGGAATACAAGATCCATCGGATGGCATTTTTAAAAAAATTTCTTTATATTTTAAAGAAAAATGTACTATAGAACATCCATTGATAGTGCTCTTTATATTTAATTTTTTAAAATGTTTAAAGAAGTTACATTAGTGAAATTATATATTGTTTAAATGTTCAAAAAAAAAAAAAAAAAAGGAAGGAAAACTATAAGCTGCAGTAAGAACTAGGCGGCCGTGTAGAAGTTGAATTTAATAATAATTATATCTTAATCTTCTATTTATAAATAAAATAATTATTTAATAAATAAATTGAGCGCGATTCGAATTTAACCAACTCAAATACGTTCAGCGCAGATGAACTGTTTCTCTTGAGATTTGGAAATGGTTTCTTTGAGATATGAAAATTTAATATCTCTCTGAAGGAAATAAGCCAGCACTAGTCTAGCTAATTAATTGAAAGGGCGGATGTCACAACCTCATGATTTAAATGCATTAAGGGTGGGGGTTGGATCATCCATATATGCTAACATCCAGATATACATTAGGAAGATACTTATATTATTTTCATAAAGAGAATCTTTCTATAAGGACCGAAGAAATGTACCGATCAGTGCATTTATGTTGTTTTTTGTAATATAACTAGATAGAGACATATTAGATCAATTTTATAATAAAATTTAATTTTTGTAATATAACTGCAAGGAATATATTAGATCAATTTTATAATAAAAATAGTTTTACGATTTAATAAATTATAACGAGTTTGTGATTTTTTTATCTTGTATGAAAAAATTTCTCTTTTTCATGAGATCTTTTTTCGCGAATCAAATATTTGCAAATTTTTCTCTTACGAAAAATCTTAATTTGCAAGGCCGCTTATTGACACACCGAATATGCTATTGTTGTAATCAAGCTAAATCAGTCTAAAAATGAATTGTGTATTTATATATTGACTTATTTAAAAGTATCATAAAAATGACCTTTTGATCTATATTTCTTAATTTTATGATAGCTGGAAATTAAGTACATGAATTGATCGACGGACCCCATCATCTCTATTAATGAATACGGCTAGTCTATAGGAATTAGTTGGCCTACATATAACAATAATTCTGGACATGTTGCATCTCTATCATCTTCTTCTTTTTTTGTTTGAGAAAAGCTTGGGGGCGGATGGGTATAAAATCACTTTTCGCACCCGCCAATGCTAATCATGTGCCACGTAGGTACTCTAGGAAAACATGGTACCTGCGTCCACCTGATCCCCGTCTGTTTCCTTCGAATCTCTCTCCCTCTCCCATCATCTACACTCAAGTCCAAAAGAGAAAAAAACCCTCTTTCTCTCCCTTGACTCTAGACCATGAATCATAGGTTGGAGCTCCATTTTCTTCGCCACTGGCTCATTGGATGAAGCAGTTCTCGGCTCTTCTCTTCCGGTAATTCTTGGTTTTTCATTGCAGCCCTTTTCTATACTTATATCTACAGATCCTCAAGGTCTTTCTTTATATTTTCTATTCACTTCATTTTGATGGAATTTATATAGAGAAATAAAGGCAATACGAGTGTTTGGATGAAAGATCGAAAATGGGTTCAATTCCCCTAAGGTTGAGCTTCAACTTCTGCGAGTGATTTTTTCATTCATATTGTCATATGTATGATCAACATCTATGTCTTGCAGTGGCTTTTGTCTTTACTTACTGTTTGGGACTGTTCATAAAACCTCTATTCATAAGCAAAATCCTATGATCAGTCCAAGACAATAAGTAAAGACAAAAGCAACTGCAAGACATAGATGTTGATCATACATATGACATTATGAATGAAAAAATCGCTCACGGAAGTCAAAGCTCAGCTCTAGCAGAACCGAACCCATTTTTAATCTTTCACTTGAACACTCGTATTATCTTTCTTTCTCTATATAAATTCTATCCAAACGAAGTAAATAGAAAATATAAAAGAAAGACCCTGAGGATCTATAGATATAAGTACAGAAAATGGTTGCAATGAGAAACCAAGAATTATCGGAAGAGAAGAGCCGAGAACTGCTTCATCCAATGAGCAAGTGGCGAAGAAAATGGAGCTCCAACCTATGATTCATGGTCTAGAGTCAAGGGAGAGAAAGAGGGTTTTTTTCTCTTTTGGACTTGTGTGTAGATGATGGGAGAGGGAGAGAGATTCGAAGGAAACAGAGGGGAATCAGGTGGACGCGGGTTCATACCATGTTTTCCTAGAGTACCTACGTGGCATATTAGTATTGGATGGTGCGAAAAGTAATTTTAAACCCATCCAAGCTTTTCTCTCTCTCTCTCTCTTTCTTTTTCTCTTTTAGGATATGTTACATCTATCAACCTCGATGTCTAATAGTCAAATGAAGTACAACCTCTTTCCCATTGAACTCCTGATTACATGTTGAGAGAATATTATAACTAGTACTAGCTTTCCCATACCTTTGGTCTTGTTAGTTCTCTCTTCTTGGCCTAAATATATATATATATATATATATATATGCATAACCCTGCACTATGAGAGAGGGAGAGAGAGAGAGAGCAGTACTTGTACTTTTGGCACCGAATTGTTGTGATTGCCCGAAAAATAAAAATGGCAGAAGTATGGGAATGGCTAGAAGGTTATCCTCCATCCCAAAATATAAAAATGCCAAAAGTATGGGAATGGGTACAATGTTATTATCCCAAGATTCACAACAACTTGATGCCAAAACTACCTTATCCTCTCTCTCTCTGTCTAGCTCTCTCTCTCTCTCTCTCTCTCTCATCCCTAGTTTAGTTAATTTTTTAAATGGAAGATTGGCCGAAGGACTAAAATGAGAATTCTTAAATTCAAAGATGTAATATTGGACGTACGAAAATTGAAAACTCAAGGAGTTTTTTCTTATTTTTATTTTTTTGTCAATTACAAGGTAAGTGTTAATTTGTAGTAAGCCCTGAGAGAAAATCAAGGAACCTAATCTTGCAATTAACTCGACATATATATATATATCATGTTCATGACCTTAAGGGCACTTTATTAGGTCTAAATTCTAATGAGTGTTACAAGGTAAGTCATGTTAATTGGTAGTAATCCAGAAAACTACATGTATAAGATAAAACTTATACTAGCATTATCGACCTGAGTTCTAGAGATCAGAGAGCGCGCACATACACACACATATATTATACATACATACATATATATTTATATATATATAATATCTATTATATATGTCCTATACTCACCATAAAAGGGAGACATTACAATTTACAGGGATCTAATGAAACATAGGTCTATATAATGATCGCATATATATATATATTTATATTCTACAAAATTTCTATCAAAGGAAATACAAATGAGGTGACACATGTAAACTACTTTTCTTAAATTGAAGACTAAAACCAAGCACTAAGTTTCATTAGAGCACAAAGCAGTTAATTAGGACTAAACCCTAAATTAGCAACATATTCGATCCTATCCAAACTGGAAACACCAAATTACCTCCATTTCTCACATCCTGATGAGAATATATATAGGATAAAAACATAAACTTGCCTTCATAAGCTCATTCTACATATATAGAAAAATTTTCAATAACCAACAACGCCGTTGAAGTGGCAAGATACTTAGCCATACAACCATATACTACAACAAAAGAGGGTTTTGGGACAAAACTTTTCCTCCCAAAAAACTGTGATTTCATCCCAAAACACTTTTTGGGACCAAAAAAAATCGTCCAATATCACTATCCGAAAAAATAGTCTTTGAGACGAAATTGAATAAAAATGTTCAATAACATTCAAACGGAAAGTTCTTTTTTTACAATTAAATTTCGTCTCAAATATATGGTCGAACGGACAAATCATTACTTTCGACCATGAACTTATGTTTGAACGCATTGGATTGAGTGGTTGATTGAAATAAATTCATTCAAATGCAGGTTGTTGGTCATTCGAACAATACTAAGTTTTATTTTATCCAATAATGAAAAATCAAATACACATACATAACATCTTAACAAATACATTACAATTTGTTCAAAAAATATAAAAGTAGTCTCAAAAGTGCAAACTAAATAAATAAAATAGTCATGTTCATCATACAAAAATAATTGTAAAATATTTATAAATTAAATCAATTGTTTGGAGGCCGCCTGAATTGTTACATAAACATATGATTTAGGAGTTGGCATCTCTCATAAACTCCTCTTGTTGCTGTTTTGTTGTAGCGATAACTACTATCAATTTGAATATGCATCCATCCTTCATGATGCATGCACATCTCAAACACCATGAGAGAATGTGTAATCAATCACGTTCCTTCAAACAACTCAACTAAGCCATATTGCTATATTTCATGAATTAATCTTGATGATCCGGCGCCAACAAATTAATCACAGCCGATTACGGCCACTCAATGCGAACACCAAAACACATCTGGCTCCTTTCATAACCACCTATATATGAACGCCCAACTACCATAATTTAAGGCCTAAGACCACTCTGCATATAACATGCAAGAGGCAACACATGAGTACGTAGTACTAGTACTTGTATATATCAACCTGCACCTTGAGATCGATCCATGTTTCTTAATTGGGTAATCACCCCGCGGCCGGGTTATATGCATGTAAAAGTCTCTAATTAAGTAGAATCTAATTATATATATCTCTCTTTGGTACGTACGTACGTACTGCCGGACTCAATTATTCAACAGTACTACTACATTTTGGTATGAGCTCCACCAAATAATCAGACGCTCCAATATAACGTTGCAGTCATTAGCATTCATGTACCTTATAAGTGAGGTAGAAATTAATGCAAGCCACGTGACACAATTCATGATCAGAATGTTGCCTATGAAGGTGATCCATATAATATATATATATATATATATACATATATATATTTAAAGCGAACACCCCGTGAAGAAAAGCATCACATGATGAATTCTTATATATTATATATATCCATATATATTTATAATTAATATAGGAGAACGAAAGTCTTCCTAGTTATGCCCCCAAAAGAACTGAAGCACATTTTACACAAAAAAAAAAAGTCTTCCTAGTTGAGGGATCAGGTACATGTATAGGTAGAGGGCGCAGCAACAGTTTAAGCTGTTAATTAGAGGGTGGCTGATCATCTAATCTTGAGATCAAAACGAAGACAATTCAATAAATTGAATTTACCACGAAATTAAAGAGAAGTTTGACTCATAATGCATGAATTAAGTAATTAAATTCACAGTCAGAGCAGTTGAGGTGCGGAGAGTTGAGATATGAGGCTGTCACAGTGTACGTGTATATACATATAATAATATATTATATATATATATATATAACATGTAGACACAGAAAATACGGTCTTAAAAGCTGGCAGATACAAAGAAATTTTGCCCATTTAATGCTTGTGAATAAGTTGGAAATCCTTCTAGAAGAAATGATCGATGACAATAAAGGATTTTCCTCTTTTGTGGGGTGTGAGGTCCCCACAATTCCCCTGCTTTCCCGCAACAAAATCTCAAGAGCTGCAATTTCCACTCACTACAAATTTGTCGGGAGTAATACGTCTGGTCATATCAATTTCGGTGAAAAAGTGAAGTTGGCCGCTATTCCTGCAAATTTTGCCACCGATCTTTCTCGCAGCAAAAGTCAATGGATAAAGAGGATTTGAAGGGCAATTTCGATTAGGACATCATCGGAAATCATGGACATTTTCGGCCATTTTTTTGGGCACCGCAATTGCAAATTTTGGCGAGTTAGTTGGGGCACCGAAATTGCTCAAGATGATGCCGCCGACTTCTCCTGCATACAGAGAGGAAGGGTCGCCGCAAAAGAAAACTTTAGATTTTGTCAAGCAGAACTCAAATTTCAGATTTTCCAATTGCAGTGAATTTGCTTACGCCGAAATTCGTAGTAGTGCATGCGGGAAGGGGTGAATCCGCAGGAAATGCCATTTGTTTAGCCTTTCAAAATCAAAAGATCGTGGGTATTTGCGGTGAAAACTTTCTCAATAGCGACTTGAAACTAATGCAAAAATTCGTTGGAGGATTTACCAGATCGCAGAAATAAAGGTCATAATTTTTATGCTTTTTTCGAATTCATTACCTACGTTATTATGGCTGGAACTGAATCTCAGAAACCAACCCAGGTAATTGTGAATCAATCTCGACTGCATGTCACCCATTTTTACAATATGTACATGTACTATGCCAAGCCTGTTTTTGAGAACTTATTGTTTTAGATTTAATATAGGAAATTGACATGTTTGGCAAAATAAAACACCATATATTTTACTTTCATTTCTATGTACATATTGGCATCCAGTTTTCATACAAGCTTGAATGAACATATCATTTACTTTCACATCATACATTATAGCATATAGAAAGATTAAATGTCATGCAAAATCAAGCTTAAATTCCTAAATGCATACTGCCATGTATCACATAAATATCACATGCCACTCATCAAGATTGTTGTCAACATGGCTATACATTTAAACTTGAGAGTGAAGTCTATATATAGCATCCTGCAGGCAGGCTCATTGGTGCATCAAAAAATTACAACTGAGCTCATATCAACCTGTGAGAGATACTTGCATATTACAGAGATGAAAACTTTGAGTGTCAAAACAAGTGTAGAGCCTACATGATCTCATTCAACATGCATATTGAACATAAATGTTTTCACTTATACTCCATTGCAAAAATACCTAGATAAAATTTGATTTTTACTTGGTCAACTAGATTCTCTAAAGGTGCAGGTTTTAATTTGTGTAACATAATAAAACATCACCTATACTAATTGTACTTGGCATCACAGTATCTTGGAAAACGAGTATAATATACAAGCATTAGAAAAGTAAGAAAATGTTCTAATGTGCAATATGAAAGTATAAACTGCATCTAGTATTAACTTTTGATGTAAGTGGCATCTAGAGAAGATTGTTTTATTTTAACAAGTAAATGCAGTGAGAGTCAGTGTACTAATTTTCAATGTTCCAATAAAATCCTTCTAAAAAATCAGAAAAAAGTGGAAGAACTAGACTCCTATCGAAGCTAAGAAATGCATCGCATAGAAGATATGTTCAAATCATGCATTTTGATCACACCATATTTTTTCTCCAAATTCCATAGTCAAAACAGTTACATGCATAATTAACATATATCCATCACCTATACTCCATTACAGAAATACCTAAAGAAAATAGATAATAATTACCTAGTAAACTAGCTTCTCTCAAGTTGCAGGTTTTAATACAGCAAACAAAATGAATTATGTAACTCTCTTAACCATTGTAAACAAGACCAACAGTTGGAAGGGGTTTTAAAGCATACTTATATAGTGTTAGACAAACCGTAAAACAAAATCATTCGCAGCACCATTTTCCAACAAATATCTGCCCATGACTCTGTTGTGATGCCATTCCAGCAACTAAAAATACTTCAAAAACCTCCACCATTTTCTCTCAAAAACTATGTAACAAAATATGTGCCTGTCACCAAAAGTTATTAATACTTCTTAACAAAATTTCAAAAACCTCCCAGTTTAGAAACCCATCCAGCTAAATATCTCCTTGAGGGTCTCTATTAGACACTTTTTGAAATGTTGAGTCATTCATCCTCTAGTCATAGGACATTTTCGAAACCAATAATTGTCTTACATCCCTTTTCAACTCATCCAATTCAGTCTTGTACATCAATGTCTCATTTTTATGCTTCTCATTTTCTTGGGCTAGGTGCTCACTTTGTGCTGGCATAGCTGATGGTCTAGTCTCTGGTATAACTAAACCACTAAGTCCTCTTGTATAACCAGACCTGTGTCCTAACACATCTCTAAATGTTGTATTTGCAGCCTCATCTATGCGCTCCTTGGACTGAATCTCATCTAATTTCTTACATATCGTATTCTGATGCAAACAAGTATCGTATCTGAGTTATAGTTGAAATAAACTAAGTAGCATGGTTATCTATGATTGGAACAATATAGTATAAATTGAGTTAGTTAGAGACCACACACATAGTAAGTTTCTGTCATGGGAGTGAAAAACGTCCCTTTCTTCTTTGACCAATGAGTTTCTTTATAGAAGTTAACCAAGCTTGATGCACTTGAGCCCTTTAATTACATGCATACATATTACCCACCTCTCTTTCTATTACACACTAGCACTGACCATTTAGCTTATAAAGAAGAAAATCACTAAAATTTTACCATCTCTTCTATTAACCTCACAAAAGACTTTATGCCTGCGGTGTGGTCCACACGCTACTTTTCCCAATTGACCTTATTTTAATTTGATATTTTCTGCGATGTAAATAATTATATAGTTATGTCCATACTCAACACATACCAATTTCTAATAACCTTTCATCAAATGTAATACTATTTAATTCAGCACTTTTACTTCTACACGTCACTTGTTACCTTGAATTCATCGCTCCCCTATCTCTCACATAACTTTTTCCATTCATCTAGTTCCACCAATGACGTTGACTTCATTAATTTCTCCTGGCGTGTTGCACAACCCCTGTATATTTTATGAAGCTGGTAGTGGAAGTCATTGAACTTCTTCCCGAGGTTCTTCTCGATCATCTCGCGATGATTCCTTTTGCTCCAATCTATAATGAAATTAGCCTGCAACATGACACTAATTGACAGGTTAGTCCAAATACATAACATCTTTTTGCCTTATACAAGCTACATAATTCCTTTTAAATTTCCAATTTAATGAAACCAGCTCAATACCTTAACAAGATTGATCAACTCCTCTTTCTCGTCAGCATCTACAACATCCCAACCATTTTGAATCATTGTTGCATGATGTTTGATAATCCATATTACTCTTATTGTAAAGAAGACCACATTCTCACATGATGGTGCCCTCACACCATCATTAATCTGCAACGAAATGAGACCATGCTTACGAAACTTCATAAACTCAGTGCACCAAGCTGGTACATGACACCTCCGTATTGTTTGTTTCCCTGCCATTGATAGAATGTATATTATATAGAAGTGACAATAATTTCCTAATGTATTCCAACATTGTACATTGCACATCTACCAAATAAAACCATGGAAATTACCAGCAGAAAATGCATGTGACATAAATGAATAACGTCATATTTTTTGTCCATCAATTTGTTGAAATACAATTTGAGTTTACCATTATTTTCAGGCATTGTATATGGAGTACCATTGCTAACTTCATTAAAATCAGTATCCAAAATCATATATGGGGGCTATGTTGAGTCATCCGATGATGAGCTTTGCTCAACCCTTCGTGTCCACCTACTAGGCTGCTCCTGAGGAGTTGGACCATTCCATGTGCAGCCATGACTTGGTTGTTTGCGAGTTTGTGCCATCTGGCTATATACACCAACTCTTTTTCTTGTTCCTCTCATGGCAAATGGTACTTACAATTAATTGAAACTCGAATCTAGTTGCAATTAATGAAAATTGAATCTGTCATGTGAATATACTTAGAGGATAGGGTTAACATCATGAATTTATATCTGAGAATATTGAAATACAAGCAACTACCAACATGGATTATGGCCTTTACTTTAATCATCATCACATTAAACATTTGTGATAAGTTGGTAGACCTTTTTCATGATCTATTACCACCAAGCCATGCTGGATAACTGCATAACATTTTATCTTAATGGAAACTGGTAGACCCTGTTTGGTTTGTAGCTATAGAGAAGGAAATGTACTCAGTACTGTTGGTTCCATGCATGTGGCTTATAAACTATTAAATTTGAATTTTTTATAGTCTATTACATCAACATATTATTCTTAGGTTCAGCAAAATCCATCAACACAGGCCTATGTCACCCCAATTTAGCTCTATTATTGGGGTGAAATAATCTTATTTCACATATTATTAAAGATAGAAATAAAGTAATTTGACATACCAACATGATAGTTTATGTTTCCAGACATCAAGAAAATGTCTAATCTCATCACACATTACCACATGGTAATTCCTATGTTGCATATCATTAATCTACCAAAGATAAAGTTTGTTAAGTAAAATCCAATGGATTTTCCAAACTGAGAAAATCCATCAACAAAGATCTTTCTTTCACCATTAGAAGATTGGGAAATCAACTCAGCAATTAGATTTGTTGGAAACAAATAAGACACATTTATTGAAAATAGGCACTATAGCATTCAATCATTTTGGAGAAGGGCTTGTACAGAGGATGCCAAGGTCAATTTCTTGGTACAAACTTTTGACTCTGACTTCTCCCTAATCTGTTCTAGACTGAATGTAAATTTTCTTTGAAACTTTATCTCATATTAAGTAAATGACCAAGTATTTCATCTGATTGAACGTGTGCCTTCTTTTCTATTTGCATTCATTTGCAGATGTAGACATGGGTATTTTCATGTGGTGAACAATTATTATAAACAACCAAGGGAACAGACTTCTCGACCCCAATGACAGATTTAACAAGGAAGTGAGAAATCACATATAAAAAAACAAAAATTTTAAAAAAAATTGTAATACTCAGTAATTACAATCAAAGTACTTATTCAAGTATGTCAACTTATTTTAGGTTACCAAACACGAGGATGCACCATAAAGCTAGTGGAAGAACTGGAACTCATTAATGTAGGAAAATACTTACATGGATCTCTTAGTGGTTAAAAGCTGAGTCTGACTCCACCGAGTAAGAAAGTGACTTTGGAGGAAAAATCCAAATCTGTTCAGTTTCTGAGAACAACTCCATACGCTGACTCCTTATAATTACTTTAGGTTATTTTTACACTGAAAAATTGACAGTCATTTTACCGCTTAAATATTTCACACTCTTGCTCACTTGTTAGTTTCACAGATTTTTGTACTTTGCCTTTTTTAACAGCTAGTGGGACTCAGTTGAAAAATACATATGATGAAATAATCAGCATGCCTTTTTGCCGCTTATCATACTAGGCAAATGATGCAATTCCCAACTCTGCATATATCCTATCTTTTTACTTCCAATTGGATATTGAAAAGGACCTTATATATATAATTACATCTGGACATTTGAACATACACATGATGAAAAGGACTTTTTTACATTTAGACATTTGGACCTTATATATATAATTACATTTGGACATATTGAAAATGACCTTTTTATAATTGAACACTAATTGAAATATAATTTGGCTTTCGGTGCAGATGAATTTTGGGGACAGGGGGTCCCGCCCGCACCAGAGGCCTCCATGGAGGTGGGGGACGAAAAGGGCTAAGCCCCGCTCCATTTTTCCCTTACCTAATATATTTATATTATACATATATAAAAAAAAATACTTGATAAGTGAAACGATGTCGTTTTGTCCATGACAAAACGGCGCCGTTTTATTTTACCTGTTAGGTCCCCCTTAGCCCGTTCATCCTTCTTGCTTCTCGAACTCTCTCTCAGATTCAGACTCTCTTGCGCTCTCTCTATCTCTCTCTCTCTTGATCTCTTCTCTCTTTCTCTCTCTCACTCTCGAGCACGAGCACGACATCTGAAGATTGAGAATCGTCATCGCTACATCCATCATTTGCTGCACTAAAGGTAAGACTCCTTACTCTGGACCTCGATATATATATAGATTTATTTTTTTCTTTTTTTGAGTTTTGGATTGGAGATTGGAAGAAGGATGGGTTGAATCAGAAATAGAGAATGGGAATGATTGTGAATTTGTGTGATGTGAGTTTTGATTTGTGCATGTATTTGTAATTGAACGAATTTGTGTGGCGTCTACACTAGGGTTTTTTTTTTTTTTTTTGTAGTTTATAGGTTTACGGATTTGGAACCCTAAATTAGTTTAGAGTCCAAATCCGAAACCCTAAACTAATTGATATAGGGGTTTCAATCAAATAATTGTTTATCATGTCTTTATTGAGAATCAAAGTAATTAACGACCACATGCATATTTTGTATCTGTCACATATATATATACCAATCCACAGAATTATTTGAATTTGAATATATTATAGCTGGAGTTAAAAATTTTGATAATCTATCTTTTCAAAAAAAAAAAATAGAAACAAAAATATAATTTTGATCATAATCTTCACAAAATCCATTCCTTATTCATTGAAATAAGGAATTCATATGCCTCCAACAAAGAAAATAAATATACCTAAAACAAGCATAGGCCTTACCATAGGAGTTACTATCATCCCTGTAGTGACTTAAAAATTGTACTATATTCAATTTTTCTCATTACAGTCCATGTGTAATTACACATGATTTTTTGACATGGACAAAATCCATTCCTATATGCCATTTATCTCATCTGCAGTAAACGACCAAGTACATATATAAAATGGTTGACGTAAAGTTGGTATTACATGATCCAACTTCATATCTACACATGATGAAGTCAATGACAAAGTTCCAAACCATCAAAAGTTACAGATATTCAAAGTAAAATATTCTTGAAAAATGTTACAATTGAATTCTCATCATCAAGAATTTGCAAGTACAATAAATTGCAGTCGGCAGCACTACTGAAATTTTAGCTTCCCCACCAACTTCTCCAATATAGATCACCGAACTCGAAGCACTGTGGAAAAATAAAAGATGCAACAACTCAGTAAATAAATAAAAGACAGATGAAATAAATAGTAGCAGCACAAAAGTAAATATTCCCATTAATTTATGTATAGCACATTTCAGAGGACGAAGCTCTAAATAGGAGTAGACAAAGGAAACTATGTTGATTAAAATATCTAACCTATTAGATGCAAAGGATCAATTATTTCCCTACAATTCTAACATGGTTTATTTAGATTTTTCTTTCATCCTTAGAACTTCAAATTTACAGTACTATACATCCAAATGCTTAATGAAGATTCCAATAAAAAAGTAATTGAGCAGAGAACTGCATACCATTGATATAAAATGATTCTTGGCAACTTACACAAATTTTAACCACTTGCAGTAATACACATTTTATCAATAAGAGTTACAAATGTAGTCTCAACAAGATATATATATATAATTCTCAA
Source organism: Pterocarya stenoptera (assembly GCA_003123785.1). Lineage (NCBI taxonomy): Eukaryota > Viridiplantae > Streptophyta > Magnoliopsida > Fagales > Juglandaceae > Pterocarya > Pterocarya stenoptera. The sequence goes on along the minus strand of QEOT01005267.1, from coordinate 120,766 downwards.
ATAAAATTGTACTTTGAAACCTATATGCAACTACCATTCCTTTCAGTAAAAATGACAGTAGCAAAAGTTGAAAGTAGATGTTAGCACAACGATTGGTATAGCACAACGGTTGCATCACTGCACTACCAACAAAGTTGGATAGCTTGCCAAATGAAAAGTAAAACATAAATTTAAATGTAATTTAAATATGATTTTTTATAATCACACACACACACACACACACACACATATATATGTTACCAAATATGTATGTAGTCATATTGTGAACTATAACAATATTTGACTTACTTAATCATTCATATCAATCTCATAATCACCATCTCCATCCTCTCCGCTTGACTCTGATGTGTTGTCACTATTCCAATCACTCTCATCCGAGGATGATTCATTAGTAAGAAACTCATCCTCCTCAACTCTTGGATCAAAGTGTTCACACATCACTATCTCATGCACAACAAGCAGGTTTATATCTAATCGATGCAAAGGCATATCTACGCATGTATTATCTTGATATACAAATAGCTGGTGGAGAATATTCTTCATCCTGGTATGCTTCATCCTCAGGCTCCTCCTCATCATCCTCATCGCCAACTATTATGATAGAGATGTCATAAACATTCCTAGTCAATACCTTCTATACTATTAGTCAATTTCTCCCTAAACTTGTATCTTTTAGATATATAAAAAAAAAACTTGTAACGCTTAGCATGCAAGTACAAAAAGATCATCCTTGTAAGATTTTCAAATTGAGTCCAAACTTGTAAAGTGACTGTCAACACGAACTCCTTTTCTCATATGACATATATCAAACCAATCACATTTGAACAAATATACACAGCGCCATCGTAGGTATTTGAGTTCGATACTGTCTATTACTACTTTATAGAAGTCAATAGGCCTACCTTGATGATCCCCAGGAACAAGCACACCGTTCTTTTGTGTAAGACGATATTCTTCACGTTTCTTTGTGTGGAACCTGGTTCCATTCATAATGTAACCAATATATGATACAACTCATGGGTCAAGTCTACACGCTAGTGTGTAAAGATTATCGGACATCTCTTCTGAGCTTGAATTACGCAATTTCCTAATCTGAATAAAATTAATGAAAAGTAAGACAATTCGAAGCACCCATAAAGTTAAAAGGACCTACATTTGGCCCATCGTAGTTACCAACAAGACACTCACATGCTCCTTGAACCATAACAGAAATACATTTTCGTGCACAGAATCAATGTTAATTACACCTTTATCTTTCAATTTGTTGTAATGCTCCCTGCATAATGCATGAGCAAATATTGTCAACTAATTTCTATCATGGAAAATAGGCAAATATTTTATGGACAACAAGTGATTGCAAATTGAATGACGATAATTATTCTAGGTAGTGGGTAATCTCAAGACAATTGTTGAGGGCATACCAACATTGTTTGGCAAATACTAATTGAAAATTGTTGAGGACATATCGAATGGCCGCACCTTTTGTGTGAATATTGAAAATTCTGATTGCTGGCGTCCTTCACAATCATCTACATTGCGTTCTTCTCTATGATATCTAGTTTCAACATCATGGAGATATATCGAACAAAAAGTCAAGCACTCGATATGAATGTAAGTCTCAACAATTGAGCCTTCAGGACGGGCCTTGTTTCGAACATATAGCTTAAATTTTCTCAAAAACCTCTCAAATGGATACATCCACCTATGTTGTACAGGCCTTTCATACAATGCCTCATGCGGTAGATAAATAGCTAGGTGCACTATTACATCAAAGAATAGAGATGGGAGTATCATCTCAACTTTGCAAAAGATAATTGGAATATCATTCTCAAGACGCTTCAAGACATCTATTGCCAATGTGCATGTGCACAACTGTCTAAAAAATGTGCTTAGTTCAATCAAAACTAACCGAATGTTAAGTCGTAGGTACCTGACAATGGTGACAAGTAGTAGTCTTTTTAAGAAAATATAACAATCATGATTCTTCATTCCTGAGATTTTACAACCATTTGACATAACACATCTAGCAATATTTCCAGCAAATCTATTTGAAAATCTCACAACTTGTAGCCATTCACAAAAGGACATCTTCTTATCTCCGTGCAACGTGTAATATGCAGGTGGCATAAAAAGTTTATGTCCATGTTCTTGTAAATATAATTCCTTCTTTATACCAAGAATCAACAAATCCTTATGTGCGTTAACGGAATCTTTTATTTTGCCTGGAATCGTCATCAACATTTCTAAAACGTTATTACAAATGTTCTTCTCAATATGCATGACGTCATGATTATGTCAAATTTTCAATGTTGATCAGTAAGGTAATTGGGAAAAGATACTTGTTTTTTTCCAATTAAGTTTATCAATTCGTCGCTTTCTCTTCCTTCCACCTTTTCCAAATAATACATCCCCAACATTATTTAGTTGATTCAGTAGATCGTGACTAGATAATTCACAAGGTAGGGTGCGGTGATCAGTATTGCCATTAAAATTAATCTTCTTCTTTCTCCAAGTATGTTTTGGAGATAGGAAACAACGATGGCTCATGTAACAATGTTTTTTACCATGTTTCAACCACAAAGAATCAGTGTCACCATTACAAGTTAGACATGCCAATTTTTCTTTCGTGCTCTAGCCAGAAAGATTTACATATGCAGGAAAGTCATTAATCGTCCATAATAATGTTGTATGTAATTGAAACATTTGTTCTCTTGATGCAACATACGTCTCAACACCATTTTTTCACAAATCAATCAATTCATCAATAAGAGGCTGCAAATACACATCGATCTCATTGCCCGGCACCTTTGGTCCAAAAATTAAAAGAGACAGCATAAAGAAATAGTCTTTCATGTACAACCATGATGGCAGGTTGTAAGGGACAAGTATTAATGGCTATACACTATAAGGTTTACTCATATTATTAAAAGGGTTGAATTCATCACTAGCTAGACCAAGGCATACTTTACAAGCATCTATAGAAAATGAGATATGCTTTTGATCAAATTCCTTTCACCCAGCTTTATCTTTCAACATAAACAACCTTTTCAATCTAGGTTTTAACAAAAAATATTGAAGTACTTTATGGGGGAATTTTTTCTGTTTAGTTGTGCTGGTTACCCATCTTAACATACTACATTTGGGACAATCATGTTTGTCAGCATTTTCCTTCCAGTATAGTATACAATCATTTGGACATACATCAATCTTTATATAATTAAAACCAAGGGCTTGCTCCATCCATTATGACTCGTGGTATGAATCAGGCAAAAATGCATCTGAAAATGAAGCTTTCAACAACTTTAGTAGCATGTCAAATGATTTAACACTTCAACCCCCAATCGTCCTTATATGCAACAACTTCACAATGAAAGATAACTTTGAGAACTTAGCACATCCTAGATAGAGTGGACATTTGGCACCTTCCAACAATTCATCAAAGGTTTTTGCTCTATGGTTCACATAGGTGGGTCCTTCACTGGTAACGGACTCAACTGGCTCTATATTTGTAAATGATCCAAGCCTAATGTCATCTAACATTACATCCATATCATCAATGTACTCGTCATTTTGCACTTCATTGACATCACCATTAAACTCATTAGCATCCCAAGTCTCTTCCTCGCCATGAAATTTTCATTCGATGTAGTCTTCATCAATTCCTATGGTGAATAGGTGTCTTTGCACCAAGTTTATACTGTGGAAAAAGTTATTACGACAATTGTGACAAGAACACTTGATGTTGTTTGTTGTTGCATGAGCTTAGGCCAGTGTAATGAATTGATGTACCCCTTCATGATATTCTGTAGACCTAAATTGATCGGTAATATGCATCCAGCTTTTGTCTATGTCAAAATAACTGTAAGATAAAAATAACAGAGTTGGATAGTTTTCGACTTAAGCTAAAGAATGATCATATCAAAGTTGGTAAAATAGGCACTAGGAGAAGATATTTTGTTTTCTTGAGGAACTGTGAAACACTTTGCATGAAAGCAAGTCCCTTAGAAGTGTTGAGTATCTTACAAAGATTGTATTTGTTTTCCTATCGTTAAAACATGCAATGCATGTGATTTCAACAATAAAGTACCTATATGAACAGATTAATTGAACAAGTTTTAAAAAAAAAACTAAAGGTCATAAAAAAAAGTATTAATCACAATTAAATTTCTTTGAGCCTAGTTATTAGGGTTCCGACAGTTGGGGGTGTGAAAAGAGGAAGCAACCCTAACTCAAAGTGGAAGCTGTCATGCAAAGTGAATTGTTGGAACTAGAATGTTAGAACTTAAGTGAAGTGCTGAGGAATAAACAGCGCAGCATGAATGGTTGCCATTTTGAACAGAAAGAAGACCAGCGTTGCATTGCGTTTTGACATGTTCTTTTTAATTTGGACCCTTGTACACCTGTTAGCTATGACCCAAGAAGGTGTTTTGAGGTCACCTTTACTTTTTCTTAATCTGTTAGTGAATGTCAGAGAGGAATAAGTCAAAAGAGTCCGTCTAGGTACAGTCCTAAATTGGGGACTCAGCACGTACTCTTGGATAATTTAGTCATTTGCTATTTTGATGTTTGACACTAATGCCCCTATCCCAAATTTAATCTGAATTCTAGTTTGTCTAGCTCAAGATTCTCTCTCAAAATTGCATTTTCTCTTCAATCTATTTACCTTCAACTTCTGGCCAGAAACTAGTAACCATGGTTATATAATCTAGGGTAAAGGATGATTGGATGTACTTAACTACATTTTTTGGGTTCACTATGAAACTGGTAACTTGGTTTCTGGAAATGAAATACATGCTTTCTATACTTTAACAAGTATGCATGTTATTGTACTGATTATGAAGCTTGTGACTATTTTCCACTCCTATTTCTACCTATTTCTACTGATTATTACATCTTTTCTGCTCTACACACAAATACACTCATTCCAGTAGCTGTTAATCTGTTGGGCAACTAACATTAGTTAATATTAAAGGCATCCAAGATAATAATAGAAATCCATATTGGGTTGATCAACCCCATCAGCCACCAAAATCATACAACATCCCACATACATGAACTTTCATATGTATATCCCGCAACAACATCAGCCAAACCTCCAAAACAATTTCCAATACTTATAAATCAACTTCTAAAAACTGACAAAACAAACCCTTTAGCAAAATAAAAGTTTGTAATGTGGATAACTGGCAGCAATTTTACTTATTAGTTGCAAAAGAACAAAAAAAACCTAGCTAAATAAAAATGCCCAAATTTAGAGAGATAGACACGGATTGAGGGAGAGAAGTACCACCCAGATTGAAAGGAGAGGAGATAGCTTGCTCAAATAAGGACTGCGTGGAGGAAATGGCGCGTGACGGTGGAGCACGATGGGGCAGCTTTGATTGCGGTGGAAGGAGAGAGAGAGAGAGAGAGAGAGAGAGAGAGGACGGCCAAAGATAAAGAGAGACAGAAATGACTTACCGGCCAGGTGTGGAACAACAGCTTGCAGGAGTCATCGAGGTCGAGGGTCGTAGAAAGAGTCGATATCACAAATTTGTTATCGTTTGCGGAGAGAGCCTAGATCACAAGAAAAAAAAAACCCCCCATTTTTGCGGAGAGAGTCGAGATGTAGAGGGCAATATCGTGGATTTTAGATGTTAGCGTTTAATGCGGAAAGGAAAATGTCGCTGCAATAGGTCCATAAATGTATTTCAATTCTTGTTCTCAAAAACATAAGTTGCGACAAGTCGAAATCGCCATAATTAGTATCTTTAACTGCGAATATATGACCTGCCACAACAAAAATGCTATTACAATAATACTCCCTCTGTTACGTTGCAAATTTGTCCGCAACATCAAAAACTGGCAGCAACAACCGATTTTTCTTGTAGTGTGAATTAGTGACTTTGTACGTGGACTAATTAAAAAAACTTCAAGTTCTCGTTTAAATTTGAGTATTTTAAATAGAAGAGATAAATATAAATGAAATGTGTTTTAAAGTATTAATATTGTTGTCCGAGTACTGAGTTTTTTAAATATTTTTTAAATATTGCAAAAACTTTGCATATATATATAATTATAAGAAATAACTTCGACGTTTTGTGCCTCCAATTAGATTTTGCCAAAATTTAAGAAATTAAAGATTTTAAAAAACTCTTTGTAAATATCGTGTAATCTATCACTAAAAATAAGGCAGCTCACGTACGTACCTGCATTTATGATGGGAAATATAGGTCTCTAGTATAGCTGCCTGATTATCTAAGAGGAATTTTAGAATATAATTTTCTTTAAAGATGGGTTCGGTTACATCTTATCTCATCTCATCTCATCTCATCTCATATAATTATTATAATTTTTTTAAATCTTCACAGAAAATATAATAAATAATTTAATTTTTTCGAATTTCAAAATAAAAATTATATCAAAAAGTTATATTATAACAATATTCTATTCAATTTTAAATCAAACATATCATCTCATCTAAACTACGTAGCCAAACAAGACAAGAAACCTAGCCTGCAAATAATTTTCAAACAAAATAATTAAAAATCAATCTAAACAAAATGGTCAGCCACCCTCACAGAAGGCTAGAGTCACCCACAAGGCCACAACCTTATTTTTATTAAATTACGCCTAGGCAATGGGGCCTATCCCCCGGTCCGTCCATGTGTTAGAAATTTAAAAAACAATGGGCCAGGATGCAGGTGGATATCCTACTCGCCCAGATACCCATCCGCCCGCCCGTCTCCTATGTATAAATAAATAAACCTAAGATTCGATCAGTTTTTTTTCTCTCTTCGGCCACTGCTCCTCTTTTTCCGCTTCTTCTTCATCTCTCCTCTCACTCCAAGCCTCTTTCTCCTCTATTCTTCATCTACTCTTTTTCTTTTCTTCATCACCTCCTCCGCTTTTTTCTTTTTCATCAGAGACCCAAAGCCACACGATTGGCTAGATTTGATTTTATTTTTGTTGGTTATTTTGTTGGATTTTAAGGTTTTTATTCGAGTTTGGAGCGGAGGAGTGGCTGACCATGGATATAGTGCTTTTCACGTATGGAGAACCACAACCATGACTCTCATGCGGTCGTGGCTCTCCATACACAGATCTAGATTAACAGTAGTGCATTGGGATAGGGATATTGAGTTGAGCCACTCATTCGCTTGTCGAACTAAGGAGTATGCGGGGGTGTGGAAGTGGGGGAACTAACTCCCCCAGTCATAAGGGGGCAAGGTGCGGGAGGGGTGGCTGCTAGCTGTAGGGCTAGTAAAACCCCTATATTAAATTATAACTTAAAGGTTATTTAAATTTTTATAAGGTTTTGATTATATATATATGTCACTTTGTACTAATCAAATATACCCAATAGGTCAGGTATTATTTTTATTTGTTTCCTTAGGGGAACGTATATGAGTTCAAAGAGTGAAAAGCTTAATTCTATATGATGGAGAAGCTCACTTCCTTTTTCTTTTTTTTTAAGTGTCGGTAGCCACATGACGAGGAGTGGCCCCATCCCAAGTTTATTAAAGAAGCCCTCACTTGTGGCTGAGGAATGCTGTGGAATAAGAAAAACAAATGAGGGATTACATTAAAGACTCCCAAACACAAACCATCAAAATACCAAAATAGAAACAACTCTAAACAAGCCTAAAACCACTAAAGAATCCTAGAAAATGAACCTCTAAACATGCCTAGCAAAAACAAGAAAACTAAATCCAAATATAAGGTAGACCCAATTTGTCCAGCCTAACCAGGCCTCTGATATGACGTAGAAGACTCTGGATATCCATGTAAAACATATCCACACCAAGCGCACCCTCCTTAGCTAAGGAGTCCGCCACTAAGTTCCCTTCTCTGAAGCAATGATGATACTCAATTTCCATCTTTTCAGGATGGTCGACAATAAGGTCCCAGAAATCTCACAAATACCAAAGGGAGCAATTCCTGGAATTAACCCATGACACAACCACCTGTGAGTCACAATCAACATCAACCTCCCTCCAACCGGCAATTCTATAAAGATGAAGGCCTTCAAGCAAGGCACGGAGTTCAGTCTCTGTATTGGTATAGGACCCAAAAGTTTTAGAGAAAGCAAAAATAATTTTGCCATCCCTATCACGAAGCACTCCACCACCACCTCCACTCTCTAGATTTCCCAAACTACTCCCATCCACATTCAATTTGACACGGTCATGGGCCAGTTTGGACCACCAAACCACTCTTTCACTTTTATGCTTAAGAATGACAAGGGGAATTTCGAGACGTGCTAGAAGCCTAGAATCCCCGATGCTCAACTTATCAACTTTGGAGATACTATCCATCACCACATGCACCCAGAATTTAATCGAATGCCACACCTCAATCACATACTCACTCCTATTTTACATCCAGGCCTTACATCTACGTTGTCACAATCTCCACAGAACAATGGATGGAAGTAAGCCGGTGAGGATCCCTACTTGGGACTGGTGCCTAGCACGTTGAAACCAAGCTAAAATACGTTCTCCCTCTAGCTCTGAATAGCCACAAATGGAACACTCATCTCAGCAGACACTTTCCTCCAAAGGGCACTGGCAAAATCTCCATTACTCAGGACATGATTAAGATCTTCACATTGCCGATTCTCGCAACAATTACAACAAGAGACAACCGGAATCAATCTTGCGGATTTGATCATCCACACTTAGACAATTAAAGTAAGCTTTCCATACACAAATGGATATCTTACCAGGCAACCGTTTATTCCAGATCCACGACGCACCATCCATTTTTGGGACTCTGACAAGAATAATCTCCCAAGCCGACTTGGTAGAAAAATTCCCGTGTTTATTAGGGGTCCAAATTAACACATCCTCTTTATTATTCACCCCACCCACTGAAGCCATAACCTCACTGGCCAGTTGTGGACCAACGAGATCATTGAGTTTATCCACGTCCCAACAGTTCTACACCACTATATCTTTCACCCGGAGATGAGTCTCCGAAATGTCATTCACCCTCATACATAAAGGTCCGACCTCTATAAACTTGTCATACCAAAGAGATTCCCTAACTTTCCATTGAGAATTCTGTAATAGAAATGAGATGCCTTTAAGAACATTTTTCCAAAATTGAGAGCCAAGCCACCCCTCCTTAATCAACGAAATATGATTATTTTTCCCATACTTAGCACGAAAAGAAATTAGCCCAAAGTGAGCCTTGCGTCAAAAGTTGCCAGCCAAACTTTAGAAACATAGCCTATTGAACCTCGCCAAGGTCCCTGACATCGACACCTCCCTCTTCACACGGTACACACATTTTTTTTCCAAAGCCCTCCAATTCCTTTTCTTTTTCCCCTCCTCTTCTCTCCAAAAGAAAGTGGCAAACATGCTAGCCAATCTCCTCTTCACTGTTTTAGGCATGTGAACCACCGAAAGGAAATGAATAGGCATGCTAGTGAGAACATGCCTCAAGATGATCAAGCGACCACCTTGAGATAACAATCAATTTTTTCAACCCGCCAATTTTTTCGCAACTTTCTCCACAAAAGGATCAAAATGGGTAACTTTGAGCCTGCCATCAACTAAGGAGCTCCCAGGTAGGTGAACTGACCCTGAGAGAAACCAGTATCAACCAAGATTTCTCTAGTATGACTAAGCCGTAACCACTTAGACCAGAAAATAGCAGACTTATCATAATTAATCTTTTGTCCCGACCAAGACTCAAACATACGGAAAATCTCCATCAATGATCTAACCATGCTTTTAGAAGCATTAGTAAAGCCCACAATATCATCTGCATACAAGAGGTGAGACAACAAAGGGGCACCAGAAGGCAGAGAAAATAGTTTAATTCTCCCCTCCCTCACCTTCTTGGAGATAAGTCGAGATAAGACTTCCTGGACCAGGATAAAAAGATAGGAAGATAAAGGGTCACCTTGACAAAGACCCCTCTCAGATTTAAAGAAACCTTTATACGTACCATTCATTATGACAAAAAACCAAGGGGTGGATACATAATTCCAAACAAGCTATGTGATCCAGAATACCAAAGGAGCAAAGGACAAGCATCAGAAACCTCCAATCCACTCTATCATATGCCTTGCTCATATCAACTTACATGAGCATAATTACCGCCTCTTGCCTTCTTATGCAGCAGTTTAATAACTTCTTGAGTTAACGAAATATTCTAAAAAATACTACGCCCATTTACAAAGGCACCCTACTCAAGAGAGACAAACTTACCAAGGACGGGAGATAAACGATTAACCAGTAATCTAGCAAAGACTTTGTAAATCACATTGCATAAGCTTATCGGCCGAAACTTATCAAAACTCAATGGATTAGGCACCTTCGGGATCAACACAATAAAAGAAGTGTAGAATCGAGGCAAACTTACACCGTGGAAAAAATCCTTCATCACAGCCATGACATCATGCTTAATGAAATCCCAACAAGCAATGTAAAAAGCAGACCCTAGCCCATCAGGACCACGGTTAGAATCCGAAGAAATGGAAGCAATCACCTCTTTGACCTCAACTTCCAAAGACTCTTCCATAAAAGCATCCTGATCATTATCCACAAAACACAGCTGAATGAGAGAAGTTAAATCCAGAATTTCGCCATTCCCAGACTACCTAAGAAAATCCTCAAAATGCTGCACTACCCCCTCATGAACTTGTTCCGGAGAAGAAAGATTGACATCTTCAGAAATACGCATGGACTTGACGCTCGAGTTCCTACGTCTTTGAGCAATAACAGCATGAAAAAATTTAGAATTATGATCGCCCTCTTTAATCCACTTTTTCTTAGCCTGCTGAGTAAGCCGTGCATGTTCCTTCTGCATCCAGGAATCCAACTCAATCTTGGACTGCAACAATTTAGAATCTAACTGGTCAGAAAAGCCATTTTGAAGGCTTTCCTCAAGAAGTTTAATCCACTCTTCAAGTTCTTGGATACAAATATCCACCCTTCCAAATGTATTTTTATTCCAAGCACGGAGAATGACTTTCATCTTCTTAATCTTCCCAGCTAGAATAATCAGCTTATTAGCACCCCGTGACTCCACACACCAAGCCTCCCGAGCCACCTTGAGAAAATCCTCATGCAATAACCACATATTCTAAAAACAAAAGGGAGCCGGACCATACCTTTAAAAGGAAGGCATCAATTGGAGAAGAAAGGGCGAGTGATCTAACGTACTTCATTTGAGAAGCCTGGCCTTAGCACCTCCACACCTAACTGTAAAAACATTATTGACTAGAATACGATCAAGCTTAGCCCAACTACAAGCTAGACCTTGTTGCCCATTACACCAAGAGAATTGTGTACCATAAAGGTTCCATTCTATCAGACCACAATTGTCAATGCAATTATTAAATTCACTCATAGCCAAACGGGATCTCGGATTCCCACCCCTTCATTCAGTGTCCACAAGAATAATGTTAAAATCTCCCATAACAGCCCATGGAATACCCGTGCAGGTTATACTGCTCAAATGATCCCATAACTCACGACGCTCAATCATTGAACATTTGGCATAAATGAAAGAAACCATGATAGCCTCCCCATTACGAGAGAATAAACCTATGAAGGATTGGTTAGTCACAGCTACCAAGTCCATCTCCACCTCCTCTTTCCAACAAAGCCAAATTTTGCCTCCCACTTCCATATTGGAAGCGAACTTGTGAAACCCAATATGAAGCGCCCACTTTTGAATTTTCTCAACCGCCTGAAAAGGCTCAGATATCGCCAAAATCGAAAAATTCCTCTTGTTAATCAAACTACATAACCTTCTCTTAGAAGTGTTCAACCCACGGACATCCCAAACTGCAATATTATCAAACATTAACAAAGTTTTGGGGGAAGGACCTTAGCCCTCTTAGATGTCCTCGGCTCAATAGTTCTTTCTTCATTGGATACTCCCTCCCCTATCCACGAGTCACCCGAGTCCGAGGTATAATCTTTATTAGCATCATCCACCAGTAATAATTCCTCCTCCGATAAAGCTTCAAATCTATTTTGACAAAGGATGCTGTCAACTCTGCCCAGCATATCTTCCTTTTCCTATTCATGCGTAATATCTTCAACAAGCACCTCATCTTCAACATTGTTATGAATCTGGCAAGCATCTATGAGTGGTTGGACTGTCAACCTGGCAAGCACCTCATTTTCATGTAGAACACGGTTGTCGTTGTCTTGACTGTTACCAACTGGAATCTCTGAAGGTAATGAAACCCCCTCCCCACTTTCACAAGTTCTCCCCCCATCCATGCAATCCATCTGGGTTGGCTGACTCACTACCGCTTTCTCTTTTTCTTTTGTACTGCCCCCCCACCTTGCAAGACTCAACCTTATCCTAAGATTCATCAACCTTATAAACTTCCTCATGCGTAGTCGCAACCATCGGATTCTTCCGTCCCACTTCCTTCCATGATTTTGTATCATCCTTATTTCCACCCACTTTCCCCTGCTTACGTCATTACCACAGTTAGCACGCTGCTCACTTCTACAAACAACCTTGGTATGGCCTTATCTAAAGCACTTGTTGAAGTAAAATCCTGGTTTCTCATATACAACCGGCTGCCATATCTGATTTTAGTTCCCAATCATCACAGGAAAGCCTGCAATCAGATCATCCCTGAGGTCCGCTTCAATGCACAACCTTGCCCTTGTTGCCCAAGTTCTATAAATTGTCGCGTTATCTATGCCCAAGAATTCACCAAACCTTGTAGCAAAACTTTGAATGGAATCCAACCGATATAGGTGCAATGGGAGACCTAGCAAAAAGATCCATGAGGGAGCAATGGAAGGTTCTTTTTTAACATCAAACCTCACCGTCCAACTAAAAGGCCTAAATTGAACACCTGCCACCACCCGCCCTTCACGTGCCCATGCATGGAGATAGTCTTTCTAATTCGCTAAGTGCAAAAGGATGTGAAAATCATCCATAAAACTGATCATAGGCACCTCACTAAACCCCCATGATTTAATAATATGTTTCCACAGCACATCAATGGATGGTCTAGTGTTCAAGAATTTGAGAACCAAAGCATATTTTAAATCTTCAGCAACCTTTACCATCTCAGTGTCCGAAAAAACAAAACCCAATTCACCATTCATTACCTCAGGACGCCGAATTGGGAGTTTGAATGTTGGAGGAGGAATAGGCCGCTCTGCAAAGCCTCCACAAATGATCTACGATCACACGCCTTAATATTTTTACCGGCCGAATGCTCCAACCCCACCAAAAGGGGCCCTACCGGAATATTCTACTCCAGCCCGCCGGTACCAAAGGCCACCGGAGGGCTGCTCATCACCACTCACAAAGGATCTACGCCGCACAAGGGAAGCCCTAGCAGAGCATGCACATGCCACATAAGGAAACTTTTTTTTTTTTGAAGTCTTGACTTTATTTGATCTTAATCGAGAAGCCCACTTATCTATCGATGGCTATAACTATAGAAACAAACGTTAAAAAATGTGTGCGTCAACCTATAATATACAAGAGATCATAGACAAGGAAAAAGAAGTGTTTCTCCCCTTTCTCCCCCCTCGAGGGATTAGAAAGGCCATGGCTGGTGGGAAGAATGCGTGGCCTAGTTGTGAACCCCCATACTAAGTAGTGTGTATTGATGGGATATGAAATCTCACATTACTTAGTAGAAGAAATTCTTACTCTTTATATATAGTAGTTTAAATGTGACTCTAATTGTATTGTTAACTAGTCTTTTCGAAATATACATCCATATATGACTTGACCCTCCCTTAAATCATTACAACTAATATCAAAGTCAATCTCAACCAAATTCAAGGAACTTGAGTCATGTCACTTATAATGAAATGGCGCCAGACTAGCCGGTAAAATATGAGATTGCACATTGCTTTATAGGCCCTGACAAAAAATAGTATAGAAAAACAGTGCAGAGCAATTAAAAAAAAACCGCGTGGTTTTGATTAGAAAACTATTATTTTTTATTCTAGATTTTGTTATTTTTTGTTGCACAAACTAATACATCATGTGATACACCATACTAAATGATGAGTATATGCGGCATACGAAATCTCACAAATCTTAATGGGCCCGGACCAAAAATAGTTTAATAAAAGTAGTGTAGCCTAAAAAAAAAAGGACATAGTTTTGATTAAAGAACTATTATTCGTTATCTTATATTTTTTCATATTCAGTCACATGAATTAATGTCGTATTTTAAATAAATAGTCATTAAGTGTTGGCTTTTAAAGTCACTTAAGAATACATCATCACTTAGTGCGACTAAAAATAACAAAAATAAAGATAAAAAGTAATATTACTCTTTTGATTATTACAGAAAAGTCATTTTCATTTCACAAATATACGACTCTAATAAAATCTCGTATATACCTCTAATCAGTAGTTTCAGCCAAACTTCTATTAGAATATCTGAACCTATGACACATATTGACAAACAGAAGGTGAGCATCATTCACGCCCATGCAACAACGGAAGAATCAGAGGATCACACATGCAATACATAACAGCAGACTGCCACATCTTCTAGAAAGTAATAGTAGGAAAATCAGTTATCATTCTCTACGGTTTTGTAACAAACCAAATATTCTTTTATTCTCTTTTATCTTGTATAAATACACACATCACGTACAGAAGCAAATTTCTTTTTTTTTTTTTTATGTTAGGAAACCTCTCCAAGGCAAGATCCTTCAGACTCACTCCTGCAGAGTAAACCCCGATCCCGTGCACCGCACACTCGGAAGTTTCCCTACACAGAACTGGTTAAATCGTTGGCTTAGCCAAAGGGTGTGGTCCCTAGAGATTGTTTGCACCCAAAAGGATTTGAACCTTGGACTTAGGAGAGCATACCCCAAGCCTAAGGCCTTTATCACTTGAGCCAACCCTTATAGGGGTTTAGAGAAGCAAATCAATGAAGAATATTTCAGAAATTCATTCTCTCTAACAACTTCAACTCTATATGTCTGTATCCATCAAAACAAAAAAATCTCTATATATCTATACACACTATTTATGACTGTCTTTTAGGACAAGACTTTCGTTTACACACCAGATAGTTTCCCTCTTTCGATTCAAAGAATACATCTGAAGTCTAAACTAGGTTTTCTTTTTTTAAATATTGTTACATCCACAAAAGAATAACACAAAAGTAATCTTACAAACTAATGTAGTTTCATCTGATCTGTTAGATCTCCCTTACAATAAAATTAACTTTATAATCTGATGAATCACATCAAACCACATCAGTTTGTGGGATTGTTTTTGTATAATTTCTTTGTGACTAGAGTGTTTTTCTTCTTTTTTTAGACAGACATTCAAAATGGGGGGACAAATGAGGTGGAGTTCTATGTAATCAATATTATTAAAAAAGAAGCAAAAATCATTGGTTTCTCATATTCACACCATGCTTATTAACAAGGAAACAGGATCCACGAGCAACATGAATACCCAACGGCATGTCATTATCCAGCATGAAACAACAGGTGGGGTAGATGCCATAGAAGTGTTCAAAATGTGAGCAACATGCATACGCATGCATCAGATACTCATATATTGCAGTACCCAAAGTTTAACTGATAACGACCATTTGAGTTACTAGAATGGATGGTTCCACTAAAGGAATCCCACATGGAGCTGCTCTCTTGCGCTTCAAAATTTCACCTCCGTTGTCCATGTACCCTGAACGCTAGGGTGTTTTGTTACGTGTCTTGTCTTCAATTTCACTACCTTCCTGCCCAATGCATTCCTTAGCCTGGTTGCATGTAGAAGGATGTCTTCCGGATCCATATTCTTCACACATATCACCCGTTCATTTTTGTTCCCTGTGCATTTGGCTCAAGAAATCCTTATTTAAACTTCAGGAGTTTTGCAGTAAATTCACATGAGAGGTAGGGGGGGTGTGGGGTTAAGTCTTACGGTAAAAGCCTTTCAAATGTGGATGCTGCCCACGAATGAGTTCAGTGACAACTTCTAACTGAGGATTTTTCTCTCTAAATGAGGGTAGATTTGACTCCATAAATGCCCTGTCATAATGATTCCATTACATAAGAATACATAGGGGAATCACTAGATAAGAAAACGTGACTCCATAACCAACTGAGCCCATTAAAACAAGCAAATGAAAAGAAAAAAAAAAATGAAAGAAAATTCACATAATGCATTCAATTATATCAATTTCCACTACCTGAAAACAAACTATACACCTCTTGCCCAAGCACTTCTAAGAGCTAGAGGCTCCAAAAATAATCAGGCACTCCTACAACTCCTTGATTAACAACTTTGTTGAGATAGATGAAATTAATGGATGGGTGGACACAATTTTCATGACTGAGACCCAAGCTAGCTTCATTATCATTCAAAGTATTGACCTTTAGATGAATCTTCACCAATTGGATAAATAAGTACTATCTCCATTTTGACATCAACGTTTTATCAGTATCTTGTCACCAACTCTTAGTGTAATGAAGCTTGAAACAAGTACCTAGGGATGATCTAAAAGAGCAAGCCAATGGATTTACTACCTGGGTACAAAGTACTACATATAACTCCAAGAAAATTGAACGAATGCTTCAAATCACATTAGGAAGTTATATGAAGCCTATCAATCTGCAATCCCAAGATAACTTCACTATGGCTCGGAAAAAGAAAGTTATATGTGATAGAGTATTGCCACACTAAAACTTTGTAACTGCATTGATTTCCAAACCAAACTTCACATTCTACCAAACAATTCTCATCAGAAATTTAATAGGTCTGAAGCTGTCATGACTTCAGAGAGGGAAAAAAAGGGCAACAGTGAATTACCCTGCTATAGTCTAATGAGTTCCGAAATATCAGAAAGTGATGCTATTCATGAAGATGCTATTGGTCACATATAATCAGCCCAGTAGCCCAACATGCAAATGTGTCTGGCTAGGAATACATGGAGAGAGCTAGAGTTACAAAGTCTAAGGGGATTCCCCGCCAGCCAACTATCAAATTCCCTAGGTCACTGTTTTCTGCATACATTAAATGACTGATGCTAATTACAATTTTAGAAATTCCCAAGACAACACACACATACATAATGCGATAGTTTTTATTGCTGAATTTCTATTGCAGAGATGTCTTCTCTTAAAAGACTTCAAAATTG
Source organism: Pterocarya stenoptera (assembly GCA_003123785.1). Taxonomy (NCBI): domain Eukaryota; kingdom Viridiplantae; phylum Streptophyta; class Magnoliopsida; order Fagales; family Juglandaceae; genus Pterocarya; species Pterocarya stenoptera. Next base: position 103,671 of record QEOT01005267.1, on the reverse strand, counting down.
TTCAATTGTATCTAGCATGCTCACGTTTGAACACAAGACCTTCCAACAAAGCAAGGTACAGACCTTTAACTTCCATTTCTAATATCATTCTAATAACTCATAAGAAATGGCAATAGACCAATCCATTATGCTGAAAAATCAATATACGAGAACACCCTTGCAAATGATTATACAGTAAACATTAAAGCATACTCAATCATGTTCTTCCACTTTAAACAGTTTATCTCAAGAAATAAAAACATTTCAACAATCAATAAAATGCATATGAGAAAACTGGCTTAAAAGGCATACCTGATGCCCCTACTACTTCCACCCCAATCACAATAGCTCACAATCAGCTTTTGAAGTTGCCATACACCTCTCAAGGCCATCTGACTTTAAACGTGATGCGTTATTAGAGAAATAGAAACTTTATAAAGATTTAAAAAACCTGAATTAAGAAAGTTTCAAACTAAAATATGAAAAGGTAACTAGGAATAGCTAGAACAGCGCTAATCAGAGCAGACCAATGTATACAGAAGAGTGTAATGCAACTTAATACGAAGATTATTGTTTTTTTTTTTTTTTTTTTT
>QEOT01005267.1:68326-102871 GCA_003123785.1 Pterocarya stenoptera | reverse complement strand
TTTTTTTTTTTTTTTTTTTTGTAATTTTGTCAAAAGGGACTTGTACTGTCCATGTACTCGTCTTTGAAATAAACAAGAAAATGATAAGAAGTTTTCTTAAATGTATTGCCATAATGATAAAGGCAGCTGTATTTGCTCGACGATTTTTGAACGTCTTCTTGAATTCTTTTAGGTTTTTCCAAAAAAGAGTTATTTTATTTTGTATTGAAATTCAAAGCCATTAATTTCGCACATGTACAGAACATTCAGAGGGAAAAACGCGTGATTCGTTCAAACTGAGAACAACAGAGAGAGAAAGATCTGGATAAGGTTCCTGTGAACTTACCTTCGTTGATCACTGTAACAACCGCCGGCTAAAGAGGAGGAGGAGCAGGTGGGAGCGACGGCAGCAGGCAAGGAATGGGCGGCGGCAGTCAATGTCAAGAACAAGTGCAACCGTACAAGTGAATGTGATCAAGTGAAGTGGAGGCAAGTCTGGAGGGTACACGCGTGGCGTCATGGGCCATGGGCTTTTCATTTTATGTTGGGTCTGGGTAGAGTAGTGTAGTGAGAGTCTTTTATTTTATTTTAAGTGTCATGAGTCATTCTAGTGGGCCGTGGGTCTTTAGTATACAATATTCTCAGATATTCTCAATACCATTTTAATGGTTGAGTCCGTATTTTAAATGGTTGAGTCCGTATGTAATAGGCCATGCATGGCCTAGCAGTAGAGTCCTTATTATTGTATTCCGTGAAACCTGTAGAGGTATCAAACACTTTAATCAAAGCCCTATTTCTCTTTCTCATACTCTAGAGGCGTTTTTCCCTAAAAAAAAAAAAAAAGGCAACCACATTTCCATTTATCATGTTATTATTTCTCTATGAGAAAAGCTTGGGGTCACATGGGTATGAAAAACATTTTTCCACCAATCAATAATGAACAGACACGTAGGTAACTTATTCATCATTGAAATGCACCCGCATGTATAAAAAAAAGACACCCACTCTCCCTCCCATCTTCACTATCCCTCTCCCACCCAGCCCTCTCCTTTCTCTCCCCCTCATCTGTGACACTCCACGCCAATGGACCCACGCTGAAGCCCTCTCAAGCCCATCTTCACTCCTCCACGCTGAAACTCTCTTATTTCCCTCCCTCTCATCTGCATTCCTCCACAGCCAACGAAGCCCCGAAGCCCTCTCCTTTCTCTCCCTCCCATCTGCACTCCTCCGCCGCCGACGGAAGCCCCAAAAAAAAACTAGCCCTATCCTTCTTTCTCTCCCTCTTCCTCCCCCACCTACACTCGACGTCGATGCTGACGAAAGCCCCAAAACATCGTCTTCAAAGTTTGAAAGGTAAAAAAAAATTCTGTTTGGTCTATACTTGTGCGATTTCCTTCATTGGTCTTTTGTTAGTCTTCGGTTGGGCTTCGGCATGGAACTTTGATCAGTAGCAAACTAATAATTGAATTTGGACATGCATCTAGGCACACAAAAATCAGAGCATCCAGCTTGCTCTTTTCAACACTTCAATTGCTAGCATGATGTGTGATACAAAAACTCAAGAGTAGAACTCTCTTGATTGCATTAACCCATTACTTGATTTCATTTGTTTGGCCAACTCAAACAGATTACAAAAAGCTGTCATTTAAGCATTTCCACCACTTTTTTCATTTTTGGCCTCTTAGCTGGTGTGTTGGTCTTTTGTTGGGCTTCGGCATGGAGCATCGCAGAAGGAGAGAAAGGAGAGGGCTGGGAGGAAGAGGGAGAGTGAAGGTGGGAGGGAGAATGGGCATCTTTTCTCGTACATGCAGGTGCATTTCAGTGATGAATGGATTGCCTACGTGTTTGTTTGTTATTGGCCAGTGAGAAAATGTTTTTCACACCCATCTGGTCTCAAGCTTTTCTCTTTCTCTATTTATTAGTTGTGTTACAAGTGGTATCAGAGATACCAATTCTCTCTATCTCAAATATTACAAACATGGTTGAAGGCACAAGAATGAATCAACTACAAGATGGATTAAATGCTTTGAAAAAATAAAACAAGGTGCTGAAAATAGAAGTAACAGCTGTCAAAAGGCAGCTTGATGTTGTGGTGCAACAGCTCAGAGTGTTGACCAGTGAAATCCAAAGGCGCAACAACAATGAAGACTATTCCTCAAATGTCAAAAACCGAGAAGAACAAGGGCCACCCTCACACCAAGGAGAGATTCAAACTCGTACCATCAGGCTCGACTTCCTTGTGTTCCATGGTGAAGACCCTGCAGCTTGGATTTATAAAATACATCAATTTTTTACATTTCACAATACATTACCCCACCATCATTTGAGACTTGCATCCTTGCACATGGAGGGTAAAGCTCTTACATGGTTCCAAGATTTAATGGAGTTTGAACAAATTGTGGATTGGGACTCATTTATTAAGGCCTATTAGTCAAATTCGGGCCTAGTGCCTATGATGACCCCATGAAGGCACTTACTAAGCTAAGGCAAGGTGGAACAATGGAAGAATATAAGGCTAAATTTGAGACATTGTCTAACAGATTAAAATGGTTATCAGACACCTATAAACTTAGTTGTTTCCTTAGTGGCCTTAAAGATGATATCCATTTGCCCGTCCGTATATTCAATCTCCAAAACCTAATATCAGCTTATAGTCTAGCCAAAATCCAAGAGGAGACTATTAACCTTACCAAAAGAGCCCACAAAACTAGCCTTTGCTACTCCCCAGATCCAGGTATACTCAAAAGTCCCAATCAGCCACCACTCTTTCACCACAAAACACCACCAGATACCAACCAAACATTTCCCAAGCCATCCCTGCCCATACAAAAAATTAATCAACAGCAGATGAAAGAAAAGAGAGATAAGGGTCTTTGTTATTTTTGTGATGCAAAATGGAATCCAAGACATAAGTGCCAAAAGCCAAAGTTATATTTATTGGAGCATGTGTTGCTAGAAAATGACTTAATAATGGCCTGTGATGATGAGCCGTGTGACAAAGGGAAGGAAACATCATCCATTGAACTGATTGCAGCCCAAAACAGCCCTGAAATCTCCCTTCATGCACTGACTGGGTCCCACAACCAGAGAACTATGAGGGTGAAGGGGATAATTGGCAAACAATGGATTACTATATTGGTGGATACCGGATCTACTCATAGTTTTTTGGATCCTGCTATTATTAACGAAACAACCTCCCTCTTGACTTTAATGAGAAGGTAAAGGTAAGAGTGGTAAACGGTGAATTGCTTCCTGGTGAAGAAAAATGTAATGGGGTTAAGGTAGGAATTCAAGGGACTGTTTTTACAGTGGTGTCTTGGTCTTAGAAAGTTGTGACATGGTCTTGAGAATTAATTGGCTAAGAGACTTGGAATCAATTTTATGGAATTTACTCTTGATGCAGTTTAAGTACCAAAGGAAGGTGGTGTGCATCTAATGGCTGGCAGGGGTTAAAATGATAGAGGAGGGGACTCTTAAAAGGCTAGATGGGTTGGAAAAGAGGGTATAATTTTACAGGTGATAGAGGGCAAGAAAGCATCATACTCGACAACTCTAGAAGATATTCCATAAATGGTGAAGCCACTGTTAAAGCAGTTTACAGATGTGTTTTCAGAATCCAAAGGACTACCCCCATCCCAAACCCACGACCATGCCATAAACTTATTACCTAAAACTAAAGCCATTTCCATAAAACCATATAGATACCCCTATTACCAAAAGGAAGAAATTGAAAAAATAGAGTAGGAGCTATTGTCTACTAGGGTTATATAGCCAAGTCAAAGTCCATATTCCTCCCCGCTGTTGCTGGTCTGTAAAGTCGATGGTACGTGACGGTTATGTGTTGACTACCGAGGCCTCAATAGTGTGACAATCAAAAGGATGTTCCCAAAACAGAGTTTAGGATGCATGAGGGCCACTACAAATTTCTAGTTATGCCCTTTGGGCTAAGAGCACTCTTAATGGATTCTTCCTCCTATCTTTTAAAATATATCACCAAAACTCACTTTTTCTATTTTATATACTGACTTTTACAATATACCATACATCAGCTCATCTATTTTTTCTTCATATCATTTAAATATTATACTTTTTAATCTTTTTTATTCATTTTAGATATTTTCTCTAACTACCAATAATATTCTCATATATTTTGATATTTGCAATATCTCCTCATATACATTGTCATATAATTATATTCTATTTTAAATTAACCCAAATTTATAAGCTAAACCAAAATACAAATTAATTGAAAAAATAAAAATAAGAGATTATATAATGAAAATATTCTCAAAGTATATTTTGAGAATTTACATTCTCAATAATTGTAAAAGAATATTTTTAAGATATTCTTCAGTATATTCCATGAATATCCATTTTTTATAATTGTGAAATAATATTCTTAATATATTCTTTAATATATACTAAGAATCTACTTTTGATTTTCTCAAAAGTTCAACTATAAATAACACAATTTCTTCATAATAAAGTAAGTTCAGAGAGTTCCTAAAAAAAGGTTCTTGATAGAGTTATTATAATAGTTAAGAGATAATGGACTTGCAGTAATTGAAGGGAAATAATACTGCCCAGGAAAAGAAAAATAAAGAGAAATAATAAAATGGGACCAAGAACACTAAGGATAAATATTTCACAAAAATACATTCTCACGAAGTAGGTATAGATTTTCACAAAAACACATCCAGTATGTTTCTTTCTGCTTTAATTTATAGATTCTCACGAAAGTAATATCCAATGTGGAAGAAGGAAAATAAGCATTTTCATCAATAAAATGAAACATTGTCATATCCTGAACATAGTGATTAAAGCAAACTCTATAATAAAGTAAGTTTAGATTATTACTCATTCATTCACATAATACTCATTCATGTTCATTCATTCACATAATACTCTCAAATCATTCACAACAACACTTTAGTGTGCCACCATCATAATTTCTCCAATAAAGAACATATTAGACTATTAAGACAGTTTAGTGTGTGAATTGCGTTGTGTTTTATACAAAAGAAAATCTGGACTATCCATTGGCTGCTTCAGGTTTGTGCATAGTTCTATACAAAAAACTATCAAAGTAGGACTTGTGCTATGTGGTTGAATTTGTGGCTTCAAGTTTGTGCTATGTTTTATACAAAAAACTATCAAAGTAGAACTTGTGCTATGTGGCTGAATTTGTGGCTTCAGGTTTGTGCTATGTTTTATACAAAAAACAATCAAATGAGCATTTCCAAAAGTGGCTGCATTGTTACCTTCCAAAAAATATTCATTTGCAGCCTATACACCACCCAGTCATGGCTTTCTAGACCTTTGCTTCTCAATTATTTCCAATTAGAAGCTATGAAAATACCTTTGCTGCATTGGAGGTAAACTTGAGGTGTCCATCCTCATAAGTTTCTTATCTTCTCTCCGTTGTTCCAAATCCAACCTCTCTTTTGTAAGGCAGATAATCTATTTCCTATCTTCTCCCTTCTCAGCATTTGCTCTCTTCTTCTTCTCTCTCTTTTCAATCACCAAATCAGCAAGATTGGAAGAGGTACTATCTTGCCTCTTTCGCTTCTTTTTAGCCTTCTTACCCATGGGTCTCTCTAGATTCACATCTATAGATAGAGATATGGTATTTTCATTTAGGATTGTAAACTCTGGCACATGAGCATCTGGGGTTACTGATCTTCTCTTAGTTTTCACACTGCCCTCAGCCACAGTTTTTTTCCATTTTGGATGGTGCCTTGGAATAGTCCAACAATGAAGGAAGATGAATGTTGTGGATTGGTTACTTCGATAGAGCACCTTTGCTTGCTCAATCTGAAAAATCAGTAAATAGATGTGAAATATATCTAATACAATGTGAATGATAAAGTTAAATAATATTGTTTGTGCACCTTATCTTGCTCAGTAACCCCACTTGGAGACCTTCTGTCAATTTGAGCTAAAGCCCCACAAAACTTATTTGTAGCATGTTGGATGATTGACCATCTATTTGTGAGAGAGCTAGAATTATGTTCACAAGATGTTGATTTTTTGTTTTTCTTATAATATTCATGTATTCTAGCCCAAAATGAATGTTTAGATTGATCAACCCATTGATAGGATCCAAACTAGTATTAAGCCAAGCTAACACTAGTAAGTTGTTCTCTTCTGAACTAAAGTTTCCTTGTCTAGATTTAGTTTTTCTAGCAGTCCCTTATATTGGATTGGGTGGAATAACTTGAGATTCTAAGTTATTCAAAGATGTGAGGATGTAGTCATTGTAGCTTTCTTCCCCCTCCTATAAGAGGGTAGTGAGGGAATGAACTCCATGGAGTTGTGAATTCATCCTTTAAAGGGAAAAAAAAAAAGAAAAAAAAAAAAAGAAAGAAAGAACAAAGAAAAAAAAATGGGATCATGGAAGTCAATCAAACTCAATTAAAAAGTTTGTGAAAGATACAAAAGACCAACACATGCTTCCTACCTATACAAGGAAAGATACAAAACAGCAACACATGCTTCCTACATCAGACTCTATGCATTCTTGTCTAGATTCATAAGTTTCTATATGGCCATGCTATTTGTCAAAGATATCCTGGTATGGGCCATCAATGAGCAAATAACCAGCAGAACACCATCATTGCATAATGTGAAATGATCAACTCTTTGATTCCATCAATATATTATAACTTAGATTAGTATCCTTCACTGCTTGGCAAATGGATGATATCCTCTTAGGATATCAATCGTAGGGCCATAAATTATTAAATACATATTTATTTGAAAGTTTCAAACTAGACTTAAAAGAAAAAGAAAACTACGCTTTCAGACTAAGAAATGATATATTTATTTGATAAGTTCACAAAGGGATTGCCTTCAGACCAAAAAAAGGTTTCAAGGTTGGACTACAAGGTCCTATTCCAAGAAAAACAAAAAATGCCAACAAAAGAAAAGGCACAAGATTCTAAGACATGCAATTATAAATGATGATGGTGATGGTGATGAAAATCATGTACTTGAAACATTGCAAACCGCACAATTAAGTTTAACTTTTCCCGAATGCATATGAATAGGCCTAATTGCTCCCAAATAATCTAGGCACATATTTTCAGAGAATTCAAAGCTACGGGTGGGTACTAAAGAGTAAAGAAATAAGACCATGTCAATTCATCCAAGTAAAGTATTTAAAGGATCAATTGACAAAATAAACAGAGTAAACAAGACGTGAGCTAAAATTACATTTTGATGAGAAATAGATATTATACAACTTGATAGAATTATTCGGCATGGAGGCATGTATTCCCATGTAGAATCTCGCTATATTCCCTTATTCCCTTCAAACAAGATAAAGAGGGTCTTCACAGAAGGATTTCATGTTCTCTTTAGGTCCAGATTTATTGAATCAAAACTAGAAGCAAACCCCTGATGCTTTGATATGCCAGAGAATATTTGAGGACCCATACCAATTAATAAAAGCAATGGGGTATACTCTGACCATTGATGACCAGAAGACATTTTCTATCAATAAAATAGCACAAAAGGTAAGAGAGGAAGAGTTGAAGTATTGATCTACATGGTTAAATTATCTATATTGCTCCACCAACATACAATGATGTAGCTTTCGATGATGTCATATAGATCCCGATCATGGTGATATAAAAATAAAAAAAATAAAAAAAGCCTAAACATTCTCCATTAATGCCACTAACTCTCATCTTTATGAGCTAAAAGGAGAATTTCCATAGACCCCCCCTTATGACACACTTTCACACAAAAATTCCATCCAGATGTTACTCGCCTAACCTAACCATTCATTCAAACACCCATCATTGAATATCCAGCAAACCCTCCACACTAAGGAAATAGAATCCCAAATGAAACAGAATATTTTCTACATAAAAAAAAAAGATCAATCATCAATATACAAAAACTCAATGAAACCAACAAATCATTATGAGAACAAACTTATATACAGAATCTCAATGAAATCAACAAATCGTAGTAAGAACAGAACCACAAATCCAAATCATCAACTTTTGCAAAAGGTGTCTTACTCGCAACCGAAGGGAAATTCCTCACATTTGACAGCTTCACTACATTACTCTACAAGTTGACACAAAATGATCGTGCAAATGTTATTAAACCAAAATCAATATACTTCTTATCAAAAACCAGTGACAAAAAATGCACGTAAGGGACAGTTCTTGCAATTGGAATAGTCATCCTCCTGTAATGTGTGTTTTTTATCAAACCAAATTCTTTCAAAAATAGACATGCAATTAATTTTACATCAAAAACCAATATATAACCATCCATTCACCCTTATATTACACGCACTTTACTGCAACAACTGTTTCTCACTTTACTGTAAAATCTGTGCATCGATTCATGATCTTTCTTGCTTTTCAAATAACATACATCCCTAAATGCAAATTTTCTCCATACACTGTAAAATCCCACAATCATGTACCCCTGCAAACTCATAGACACATATTCTGAGAAGAAAAAAATTTTGCTTTTATGTGTTTTGGAGAGAGAGAAATTCCAAGAAAGCAAACATATTTCATCCATATATTCCGTGAATTGGTATACACATGTACCCACAAAAACTCCTAGACCCATATTTTGAGAAGAAAAAATTTGTGCTTTCATGTGTTTTGGAGAGAGTGAGAGACAGAGGGAGAGAGCTTTCATAAAGCAAACGTATTTCACCCATATATTTTGTGAACCAGTATACATTAAAGGAAAAAAGATTCTAATGTTTACCTCATCAATGAGAGCAGAGCTTGAAGCAGAAGACAATGGATGATTGGTGATGGAAGTAGTGAGCGAAGTCGAGGAATAAGACTCTGGTTCTATCTTTGGCGCCAAGCAACGGAGAAAGCGTGGGGGGGAGAGAGAGAGAGAGAGAGAGAGAGAGAGAGAGAGAGAGAGAGGGTCTGAAATGAGAATAAAGGAAATCTGAGTGAATGAGGAAAATTAGCATGAGGAGGAAAGAGAAATTAATTAAAAATGTTTACAACCATGAACAGGATCCTCTACATGTAGTGGGATCGCTGTATCAACATGAAGTGTTTTTAAAATACAAGATCCAATGGAGTCCTCTTTAGAGAATATTTCTTTATATTTTAAAGAAAAGTGTATTTTACAAGAGCCATTGAGAGTGCTCTAACTAACGCACCATCCACTTTCTAAAACCTCATGAACGAGATATTTAGGCCATATTTGAATAAATTTATTTGTGTCTATTTTTATGATATTCTTGTGTCCCCTCGATTTTTTGGCCCATTTAAAGTCTTGCAGAGGATCAGACAGGTGGTTGACAAGCTGGATCTTCTTAGTTCCTCACAAATCCATAGCACCTTCCACGTTTCACAACTCAAACATAAGCTCGTGTCTAAGGTGACAGCCTTTCCCACGTTACCTCCAATGGACGACAACGATGTGATTCAACTAGAGCCACTTGAGATCTTGAACCGCCGGATGGTCAAAGCTGGCAACCAAGCTCCAGTGGAGCTGCTGGTTCGTTGGCTCTTATGATCATGAGGGTTAAAGGTTTAACCAAATTAGTATTCAACAATCCTAAGGCTTTTGGATCAATGGTTGGATCTTTAATAATTAGTATCAAAGCAGGGACCACATCACGAGTTCAAGTCATGGAAAGGGCTACCTATAGGCTGGATTAAAATGTCTTGGTACTGTGTATGGATATAGTGTTAAATCATTGAATACTAATAGATGAGTGAAGCTGTCAAAAGGAAAATGACTACCACCGAGTCAGTGTTGATAGAGTAGGCTACCGTGAACTTTGGATTCAGAAGCGTGGTGGAATGTTATGATCCTAAAGGTTAAAGACTTAACCAAATTAGTATCCAACAATCCTAAGATTTTTTTATCAATAATTGGGTCTTTAACAATCACGCTATCAGAGCGACGGTGATCGGTGATATAGTGTTCGGCAGAATAAGGAGACAAAGTAGAGAGGGTTTAACCAAGCAAAAGCAAAAAGCATTTCGTTAAAAATAATAAATAAATAAATACATAAATAACCAATAATTTTTGGTATCCAAAATTGATTCCAAATACTTAAATTAAAAAAATAATTAAATTCCTTTGATTTTCACGAGCTCAAACAAAAACGGAGTTTAATTTTCATATATGCATCATGCAAGTGTACTTAGCAGTTTTTTAGGGGTTTATTAATATATCATTTTCAGTGGTTTGAAAAAAAGAAATTATTTCTACAAATCTCAAATAGACAAATCTTGTAAAGTTTCCTTATATAAAAAAAAAAGTAAACTCCACTTTAAAAAAGTGTTAAAAAACCTATTTTTTTATTGGGACCTAATTTTTAGTACAATACTTGTCTATTTAGAATTTGTACCTAGTATTATTCTTTAAAAAAAATTATAATTTTTTTTATTATTAAAGATATTTATTTTAATTAATAATAAATTAATAATTAAAAAATCAAAGAATTATAATGCTCACAAGTGGCCACCACTAAAGATATCTGCAGATGATTACCTCATATATATTATATTATATATATGTTATATATATAATATAATACTTTTATCTCAGTATTTACATCCCTTATAAACTATCTTTGATGTTAAAAAAATAAAAATTTAAGGTTAATAGTTAATGCTACCTCATTATAATAAAATAAATGTAGATTGAAAGTATAGAAGTAGTATTTTCCGTGACATTTAAGTAGATGCTTAAGAATGAGATGAGATAAGAATTTTGAAGATTGGAATTATCAATCCAATATCAATGCTCTAAAATAGTTTATGAATAGTAGTGAGATAGTTTGAGTGAAGTATTTATTGAGTTTTGAGAAATGAGAGGAAAAAAAATGAATAAAAATATTATAAAATTAAAATATTGTTAGCATAGAATATTCTAATATTATTATTTTTTTAATTTGAAAAAGTTGAATTATTTTTTATTTTTTATTTAAAAATTTGGGCAAGTTCTAATGATTAATTTGAAAGTGTTTGTATTTGAATATTGTTTGAAAAGAAGATAAAATGAGATGAAATATCCGTAAGTATAACCAGATACATGAATTAGTTGGATAATTCTCACAAAAGGATATGGTTTTTAGGAAGCGATGCGATCTTTGAAACCTCCTTTCCAACAATGCCTACGATCATTTTTCCAACACTGACAGGAACCATGACCTTAATCCTTACTCTTTATTTCAACTTCCCTAGCGCCTTGAGGAAAGAAAAAGGTATAGACTTTGGCCTACTTGCATGTCAAAACTCGTATGAATTAAGGACTTTTTTTTTTTCTCTAGATCTTAGAAACAGAAACAGGAAAAGGAAAAAAAAAACTGAAAATTAAATTGATTAGCAATAGAATGAAAACAGTCTTTTCCACTCAATATGTACTCAAACTTGACTACAACCTCTTTATGCAGCATATAAATTTGGAATATTTTCCTGATTTCGAAGCTGCACATTCGACTGTAAAGTAGAGAGACTGCTTGGACCCTAAAGGAGCAACTAAAATAGTCGCCAAGTAGAGCTTTATGATAACTTATAACTTATGAGTTCACTTCAGAGACTGGACATGGAGGGAGGTGTTAGACCCCACGTAAAATTGCTTCTAAAAGTACTGCACATGTTCTAGCCATGTCGGGGACATGCCCCTTGACCATGCCACGAGCATGCATTGGCCCTTGTCTTGCCACACACAGGGCGCCCAGCATGCCCATGGACCGGCCACATGCATGCCTTGGCCCGTGCCTTGATACACACGGGGCGCCCAGCATGCAAGCCATGTGCACGCACATGCGCGCGCCAAGCCACAGGCCCAGTGAGGTTAGTGGTCATGCGCAGCATAGCGCACGGCTAGGCATGCGCACATCCATGCGTATGCCCATGCGCCACATGGCCCTGCGCATGGCCATGCGCACGCCCAAGCGCCGCACAGCACTTAGGCGCACGCCCATGCTACCAGCCTCCATGCGCACTCCCATGCATGCGCCCATGCCCACAGCGCCCACGCATGCGCCCTGCCCCATGGCCCTATGCCGCACGCCAGCGAGGTTAGTGGCATGCCATCAAGCATACGGCTCCAGCCCATGCCATGCAGAGCAGGCCAGCGGCATGCCCACCAGACATGCCATCCAGCGTATGACCCCAACACATGCCATGCAGCCAGCCATGCGTAGCCCCTGCCACTCACACCAGCAAGCACATGCGTGCCACCCAGCCGGCCACCCGTGGCCCAAGCCACGCCCATCTACTTAGCCATGGACCAACCCGAAGACCACCATGCATCAACTTGGCCCACCATGGGCTCATGCATGTCACGGCCAACATTGGTCCATGCCACTATCTTTATTATTTTATTTATTTTATTTTATTTATTTCCAAGGGACCTATTAGGGGTTTCCAAATTATTTTGCTTATAAATAGGACATCTTTCACTTGCTTTAGAATCTTTTGGTAAAAACCCTAGAGGGAGAATTATTGTTTTAGAGATCACAAACAGTGCCTTTGCACCTAGGCTTTTTGGGTGTAATTCGTGAATCCCAAAAAGAGAATCACTCCATGCAATTTATTGAATTGGTGTGATTCATTTATCTTGTTCTTACAACTTGGTGCAATTCGTGAATCCAAGTTGTTTTATCTTTGTTTTTGTTAATTTATCAATATATGAGATTTATTCAACACTTGTACAATTCGTGATTCAATTGTTGGATTACTTCCATTTGTTCATTCAAGTGCATAAATATTTTGCTTTGTTCTTGAGTGTTCATCATTTTGTTCTTGGTGTTCATCATCCCATTGTCCATCCAATCCATCTAATCCTTGTTTTCGGCCAACTATAGTGCTTGTCAACTTTCCATAAATTTTTTGCTTCATCCACCTAGCTCTAGCTGAAATACACTTACCATATCCATCCCAAGTCAAATTCGGTCAACACTCTTGCGTTATTTGAATTACCCTAGTCGCCCCTCATTCTTTCCATAATTAGTGTTTCAATATTTTGGAAACCCTAGTTGACCACATCAAACCCTTTAGCCGGCCACCACTATCCAATTTGAACCCCAAGATTTTAGAAAATTTTCTTAAAATCTCTCAACAACCCATTCGGCCAGCCCTAGCCGCCCACCACCTAAACCCTAATTCCATCTTCCAAACCCTAAACCTAAACCTAAGTGGCGCCAACCCTAGGCCCCACTAGTGCCGTGCACCCCCTTCATCCATTGTAGTCCATACACCCCCATCATCTTGTCTATCGTTCCATACACTCATTCTAGACTAAACACTTAACCTCACCTTATCAAAGTTGCCACCATTGTCGCATTTGCTCGAGAATCAAACAAGAGAGGAATGGGCATATGGTCATCACAAGGAGATTTTAGGCGTGGAGATCATAATATTTAGAGACTTGACCGAGGTCCCTAACAGGAGGACCCCAGTTGCATGTTGTCGGCATAGGCAACAGTTTAGAATCACAGTGTAAAAAAGTGGTGGCTTGGAGAGGGGAAGAGAGGCACGCCCCTTTTGAAATATATTTGACATTCTAAAGAATCCAACAAAACCGAATATCAATGGGTGTAGAAGGCTGTCAGCACTAGCAACCTACCAATTTTGTGCTAAACATGCAGAGCATGTCCGATTATACCATGCAAGGATAACCTTACCTCCTGTTTACAGCAAGTGAAATATTATTCTTTATTCGAATTTTGTCATCCTCAGTCACACCAATTGGTATGTCTCACTTTCTTTGATAGGTAAGTCTGTCACACTTCAACTAGTTTTTCATTTAAATAGTTGCCTTATAAAGCTACTTAGGGCAGGTTTGGCAAGTGGAATGAGACACAAAATTCTCATTTCTTCATTACAACTTTTTTAAATTCTCACATAAAATATAATAAATTATTCAACTTTTTCAAATCTCAAATCAACTTTTTAAATCTCAAAATAATAATAATAATACAAAATAAACTTTTTACATATCCAATGTGTCCGACTGAAATCATAGAATTTTTTTCGGAAAAATATCCACATCGCAAGTCAAGATATGAAAAGAACACATCAGAGTTTAAGGGTGAATGTAGATATCTAAAAATACTGACTTCTAATTCAGTAAAATCTGACCATAACAAGTTTATTGATTAATTCGATAGTGTAGCTGCCTCTAACTCACCCGAGCCTTATTCAGTAAGCTCTTCAACCCTGGTGAAATTATTTTTACAGGCTCTGGCATAGGCCCCAGAGAGATCCAAGTTTGCTAGCCTATCACACTAACCCCAGCCAAAGAATCACAAATACCAACATACAAACAAACAAACAGCATGACATGGAGCAACAAATAATAGGTACCATTTATCCACGGACGGTAGAAACAGCTGTGTAATTTTGCAATCTGGCAGAAAGCATGTACACCTACAATACACCGAGCTTGACCCCGACCAGAAAAATCGTACCAGTTGAGAAATTTCGCACAAGTGAACCCCACATCGATTATGAAAGGGCTCTCCCTAGAGAGAGAAAACTATTTATTCTCTGCAAAAATCACCCGCTGAGATGCAGCAGGAGCATTTCTATTAGCCTGATCTGAAGCATTGGCGAGGCCCTGCAGCATTCTCAAAATCTCAGTTGTGTCTTCCAAGTAGTACTTGGCCTTGCTGGGTTTCTGGCCAACAGTGCAAGCAAAAACTTCAGCAACTGGGGATAGAGAATCCTTCGCACTCATTATCACCTCAAACATGTCCTCATCTGACCTGTCATCCCCAATACAGAGAACAAAATCTGGAATCATTCCCTTCTGTCGCATTGTTGAGAGAAGATATTCTGCTATAATGCCTTTATTAACACCCTGTAGTGATCAGAGATATGGATCACATTTTGAGAACTTGTTCTTCTTTATAAGTAGACTAAGTTTTTCAATTTAGAGGAGACTTATTTTCCTTTTTTATTATTCAAACCTCAAAAGGAATATAAAAAAATGAATCCCACAAAATAATCAGGCAATTGGGCAAAAATGATCAGAAAATAGAGGTCCCACACATAACTACAACTTCTAGTCTTCTAGGTTATACGATTTTTTTTGTTTATAACTAATAATTCATTATTAATTCATTATTTTAGTTTATACTAATTTATGAACAGCATAATTCATTATTAACTCTTTATTATAGGTTATACTAATTTATGAACCGCACTATGAATTGTCTTATTATACCTTCCAACAAACATGTTTTTTACTTTTGATGAGTAAATGGCAACTTCGATTGCAAAGGTTGGTCATTCCAAAAATGCATGAAAATCATTACTGAATTAGATTTGTAGAGCATGTTGACAATGATGTAGTGAGAGGAAACGAAGAAGAAAATGATGATCATCATCATCATTATGATGGTGATGAAGCAGAATTAATGTTAAGGAGGGACCACTCACAGGTATTTTTCACTTGGACAGCTTCTTCGGGCAAGATCGTGACTATGGACATCTGTTACTACACTGTGAGGTTACCAGGGCGTTATGGGATGATGTGTTTAGAAGGAGGATTGGGTATTCGGAACTTGCAATCTTTCAAGAAAGCCTTGCTTGGCAAATGACTATGGAGGTACCACAAACAGGGAGCTTTGTAGAGAATTTTCATTGAGGTTGTGATATGGAAGCATTAAGAAGAGGTTGGGATCCATATTCAAGAAATATCCGCTTTACGGTGGGTGATGGATCCAAAATTAAATTTTGGCATGATGTATGATGTGGCACTCAAGGAAAAGGAAACTTATCCACAAGTTTGTCGTATAGTAAGAATGAAAGAAGCCTCGATTGCATACCTATTAATCATCTCCAATGGTATTCCCCAATGGAATGTTACATTCCTCAGAGATGCAAAAGATTGGGCAATTAACGTTTTTTTGGAGCTCTTTGACCTAGTGTAGTCCGCCTGTTTGTTGGGGAGAGTTGAAGATTTTTTGGTGCCCCTCTAAGAGTCGGAAATTCACAGTCCACTTTTTCTACCAAGCCATGACAAGACACAACACAAATTCATTCCCATGGAAAAGTTTTGGAAGATGAAGGCACCTTTAAAGGCAGCATTTTTTGTATGGACGGCCTTTCTTGGGGAAGATCCTCACTCTAGACAACTTGAGGAAACATCGAATCATAGTCATGTATTGGTGTTATATGTGCAAGAAGAGCGGAGAGCCCGTTGACCATCTACCACTTCATTGTGAGATTGCCATGACATTATGGAATGAAGTCTTTGCTCGGATGGGATTAGCTTGGGTGATGCCGAAAAGGGTAAATAACTTCCTAGCTTCTTGGAGAGGCATTCGGGGGAACTCTCAAATTCCATCAATATGGAAGATGGTTCCAATATGCTTTTGGTGGTGCATTTGGAGGGAGAGGAATGAAAGAAGTTTTAAAGATCAACAGTGTTCAATAGATGAGCTTAGAAACTTATTTTTCAATACTTTACTCCATTGGTCAATTGTAATTGATTTTTCACTGCATGACTTTTCATGAATTCCCTGTATCACTAAATTAGCACGCTTAGGCATTGCTCCTGTATATGTCCCCTGTATACTTGGGCTCTTGTCTACTCTTTTGATCAATAAAATTTTATTTACTGATCAAAAATAAAAAATAAAGACTGGAGCTACCTGGGCTATGCCTGTTACTGTGCTTTGACCAGCTGGAAGAGTATTGATGGTATTCCACAAATTACAGCTTTGTTGAAGATGGTTCCTATTTGTATTTTATGGTACATATGACAGTAACAAAATTTTCGGAATTTTCAAAATAGGGAGCAGTCGCTAGAGAAGATTAGATTGTTATTTGTTAATACTTTATTTCTATGGACTAAAGCCGTTAATGTCAATGGCCTAGATCTTCATGATTTTCTTGTTTCTATTTCTTCGTCTTAACTAGGCTATTCTTTATGAAAACTAGAGATCCAAAGAATTACAAAAAACAATGCGATGAAAAAACTATTAACCTTAACGGTAAGGAGAGTTTAAAGGCATTAATGAAAGCAAGAAAATGGAAATTCATGTATACACCCAATTATCCTGCTATTCGACCGTGGCACACCTCATTATAGATTGATTTGAGGAAAGCAGAACTGTACCACTAACCTGAGGTTTAACCTCGACTATATGCTGACCACTCTTGACAGAAACTGGCTCATTGGTAAGAACACTTTCCAGGTGATCAAGAAGCTCCTTAGCCTGGCACGAGCCAAAATCTGGATCTGCAAACTGGTAATTCCAAACAAGAGCACTCTCTTTGGTCTCTATGGTAGAACCATCAGTGGTTTCAGTGTATAATTGCATTACAGGCTCAGCAATCTGTTTCCAGTCAAAATCTGGCACAGAAACACAAGTTTCCCAGTCCTCCTCATGATTTGGTCTGTAAGAGAATGACAATCAAATTGAATAACACAAAAAATTTGGCATTTGTTTCTGTTTTCAAATATTTTTTTACAAGAGAATTGCATCTGAAAATGGGATGACTGATGGAACTGTCATCCTTCGGTAATTTAACAAGAAAAACGGAAGCACATTACCATAAAATTAAAACCAATCAACCCATATATAAGAAAAACAACATTGTTAAGGTAAAGGTAACAAAATCCTCTCTTTATTTGTAGTTAGGTAGAGTAAAAACTACATTCTCACACTCTAAAAAAAAAAAGCCTAAACAACGTAGCATATATATATATATATATAAATTATATATCAAGGGCTTGGTGTATTTTGGGTAGGTTTCATGAGATTTTTGGGTCATTAGGGGCTCTCTTGTATGGGTTAGGTGTTTTCTTGTATACGTCCAGTGTACTTAGTTATTCCTATTGATTTATATATATAATATTTTTACTTATCAAAAAAAAAAAAAATTATATCTCAAACCAAGGTAGGTTTGGCACTCTGCACCAATGCTAAAACAACTATGTTGACCAATAATAAAACACCAAATAAAACAGACCCAGTAACTCATAATATTAGAAAATAATTAAATAGACAAGTTAGCCAGGTTTAGTTTTTTACTTCACCGACAGAAACCTATTTGTCATGTTCAAGAAGTTTTCCTGAACCTGCATAGAATTTTAAGACATTGGTCCATCCTTTTTCCCGGACTGGACTAGACCGGACCGAACATCTATAGAGACCAAACCTGACCGGTAGCTATCGGTCCACCTAATTATTTTTAATTTTTTTCTTCTTTTTTTTTTCAAATAAATTAATAAAAAATTTTATTTAAATTATTAAATTAAATTTAAGTGAATTATTAATTAGATTATGTAACTAACTCATTAAAAAAATAATTAATTATAATTATTTTTTTTTATAAGTAATAATATTATATATATTTCAATAGGAGTAACCAAATACACTAGACGTATACAAGAAAACACCTAGCCTATACAAGAGAGTCCCTAATGACCCAAAAGTCCATGAAAACCTACCCAAAATACACCAAGCCCGAATTGGAAAACTATCGTTACACCTCCCCGACCCCATCCCCTAGATTCCATAAAACTAATCCTCAACCCGAGCATCCCACTATGAGAACGTCTTCACAGAGCCCTCCCTTTAGCCTTCCCTCAACTTGAGTTATCTCCCTTAGCATCGTAGTTGATTGCCCATGAAAGATTCTTTAACTCCTTGCTTTTCTTAAACTTAGATTTGGTTTCAAGCGCGTGGCTCGCCTCGATTGCAGTGAGTAGTGCTTTGAATTGATCTTCATCTTCTCCTTGTTCTCCATATGAAAGTCACAGGGTTTGTAGAAACCCGTTATCTTTATTTAGAATCCAATCCGATGTTGAACCCGCTATATCGTTAATCGGAGGAAGAGAAACCAGGGGAACCATATTATCCCCAGCCACAGTACCCAACTGCACTCCCTACTCTAAACCTTCCCCCCAAGAGGAACCAACGACAATTCTAAACCTTCCCTCACATGAGGCACCAAAGACAAATCGATAATTTCCTTCCCGCCAAATGGTTGCTCGACAGCTATATGGTTGTTGTCCCCTCCATCTGTTACCATTACAGGTTTCTCCCCTCCATCTGTTACCATTATAATTATATTGATGATGTTAACTACTAATTTGTTACTAACTTAGGCCTCGTTTATTTTCACAAAACTTCTCAACTCATCTCATCTCATCTCATCTAATTATTACAACTTTCTCAAATCCCTGTACAAAATAAAATAAACAATTCAACTTTTTCAAATTCCATAACAAAAATAATATTAAAAATATATATTCTAACAATATTTTATTTAATTTTTTAACTTTTATCTCAACTCATCTTATCCGCGAAAACGAACGAAGTCTTAAAGTATGTCAATGTATTATGATAGTTAATGCATAATAAGCTATATTAAACTTTTTACATTTTATATATGAAGCATAAATAATTGAATCATCCATAAGTCCCCGTCCATACATGCTTTATATTTACTTGCAATTTAGATACAAAAAATTTATCGAATAACTTTAATTAGATCATAGATGCAAATGTTTGTAATTAATTAATGGTAAATTGGTGATAGATTAGTTAATTGATATCATACATTATTAATTACAATTTACAATATTATAAATTTATATGTAATTGCTTCATATTTACTTACAACTTAGGTATTTTACAAAAAATTTATCTAATAACTTTAATTAGATCATAGATGCAGATGTTAGTAATTAGTTAATGGTGAATTGGTGATAAGTTAGTTAATTGTAATCATACATTAGTTAATTATAATTTACAATAATATTTGTAATTGCTTTATATTTACTTACAACTTAGGTATTTTACAAAAAATTTATCTAATAACTTTAATTAGATCATAGATGCATATGTTAGTAATTAGTTAATGGTGAATTGGTGATAAGTTAGTTAATTAAAATCATACATTAGTTAATTACAATTTACAATAATATTTGTAATTGCTTTATATTTACAATAGTGAATTGGTAATAGATTAATTGATAATATATATTAGTTAATTAATAGAATATTAATTTGTAATTACATATTTAAAATTTTATATTGTTAATGGTGATAGGTTAGATGAAAATTACATTATTAATTATACAATTATTATATAAAATATATTTAAAAATTTAAAATATATATTTTTCTATTCGATCGGTCCGGTCCAGGAAAACCCCACCCCGAGACCGAACCGAAAAATAGAAATATGGAATTTCTTGGACCGAGACCGACCGGTCCCAACTTCGGGCCAGTCCGGTCCAGTCAGTTTCTCCTATCCGGACTAACCGGCTTACAGCCCTACTCAACACCATATGGCAAGAAACTGAGAACATCAGTTAGCCAAAAGAACTGTTATGTGGTAGACATTATCTATTTGTTTAACAGAAAAAATAAACCTCAGCCACCAAATCTGCAATGACTAAAAACCATCACCCAAAGCCAGGACCAAATCATTGCTAGTATATTGAAAATAAACTGTGCAAATTAGGCTTAATCCAAGTCATTTACAGGTTTAAAGGGATCTAGTATAGCTCTTTTTTTTCTCCAAAGAAAACTAGCAAATTCAGTGACTGAACAAATGAACTTTCAGGCATATGCTCTACATCATTTATCAAACTTTGCCCATGTGACATTCAGAACCAAAACTAAGATGATGATTAAGAGTCATCAAAATCATATCAACCATTGTGAAGAGCAGCAACAAGTTTCACATAGATCCACTTTTTGGGAGAGAAGGAAGTGTGTACCTCAAAAAATAACCATGCTCAGCAGCAATCCCAATCTTTTCACAAGAAGAAAACCATTCTACCAGAGTCTTCCTGTCCTTCCCACTAACAATGAAGACAACATTTTTGGGGTCTCTGCACAAGCTTTTTAAGGTTCCAACAGCTTCAGTATTGGCAGTGTTACTAATTGAACCAGGCAGCACCATAGCTCCATCATAATCTAGAAGAATTGCTCGGCTCTTAGTCCTCTTATAGGCTGAAACAATATGATCAACTGAGAGCTTTCTGAAATTTGGATCCAATGCAATTACTCGAAACCCTAAACCAAAACCGATTCCCCAGCACCTCCTCCTCACATGATCCCTACATGCCCTTTCAAGATCTTGTAAAAAGCTACGCGCCCAATATGCAACATCATGTGTACTGACATACCTATAGTGCTTCTCATGCCTCAACTGCTTTTCTGCCTCAGAGACTATTAGGGCCGAATCCATAGCTTCCGCTACAGAATCTATGTTCCAAGGGTTAACTCGAATTGCACCACTTAACGATGGGGAGCACCCAACAAATTCAGATACAACCAGCATGCTCTTTTTGGGGGTCAATGTGTTTAGCCCTAAGGTCGCATCTAGTTTCTCATTTCCTTGTCGACATATAATATATTCATAGGGAATAAGATTCATCCCATCCCTCACAGCTGTAACAAGACAACACTCTGCAATTACATAATAAGCGATTCGCTCATAAAACTGAAGTGGAGTATCAATCAAGACCACTGGCTTATATCCTTGCCTTCCAAATGTCTCATTAATCCTGCTCACCGTGGCAGTAGTTTCAGACTGGACCTCCTGGACATCCTTGCCTCTGCCCCTTGCAGGGTTTGCAATCTGAACCAAAACAACTTTACCCCTCTTATCAGGATGTTGTATCAGCAATTGTTCCATGGCCAGAAGTTTCAAGCTGATTCCTTTAAAAATGTCCATGTCATCAACCCCAAGCAAAACGGTACGACCTCTAAACTGATCTCGTAACTCTGCAACCTTAGATTCAGTCCCAGGAAGATTCAGAACAGATTGGAGCTGGCCTATATGAATCCCAACAGGAAGGATTTTAATACTTACTGTGCGACCATAATACTCAAGTCCTATGTAACCGCGCTTAGATTGATAAGAAAGCCCAAGCATTCTACCACAACAAGAAAGGAAGTGCCTAGCATAATCAAAAGTATGGAATCCGATGAGGTCAGAGTTTAAAAGGGCTCTCAGAAGTTCATCTCTTACAGGAAGTGTCCGGTATATCTCAGATGAAGGGAATGGGCTATGAAGGAAGAACCCAAGCTTCACCCTATTGAACCTCTTCCTCAAAAACGTTGGCAAAACCATCAAATGGTAATCATGAACCCAAACAAAATCGTCCTCGGGACTGATCACTTCCATTACTTTATCTGCAAATATCTTGTTCACAGATACATAAGCTTGCCAAAGGCACCGATCAAATCGACCACCAAGATCTGGTGATAGAGGAAGCATGTAGTGAAATAAAGGCCATAAATGTTGCTTACAGAACCCATGATAGAATTTACTAAAAAGCTCAGGAGTGATAAATGCTGGTACACATTTGTAAGTCTCAAGCAAAGTTTGAGCTACATCATCTTGCTCATTCGGGTGAATCTCTTCTTTAAGACAGCCAATATAGATTACTTCTACATCTTCTCCAAGGCCATCTTTAAGTTGTAAAAGAAGTGAGTCATCATCCCAGCTGAAGCTCCACTGTCCATTATCGCTACGATGAGACTTAAGTGGGAGCTGGTTTCCCACAATGATCATCCGATCCAGACAGATGGATGAGGGAGCATCAGAGCCAACACTATTGCTGTTATCATCATCTAGCTCGGACAACACTCCAGCGACAGTTGCTACTCGAGGTAGCCTCTTCCTCTCACGACCAAAAGTTGGGGATTCACCGGACGCAAGATCCAATAAGTTAGAATAAGACCTCGAAACCATGATACCGAGGACAAAGCACTTTTAATCTACTGGGGGTACAAAGAGGACTTGCGTCGATTCCTCACAATCAAGTTCTACATAAACAAGAAAAACAGAACCGATGACAAAACAGAACCAAACAAATACCCAGAAATTCTCCAAATCTCTAAGCAAATCAAATCAGTTTTTTTATATAGTGAGCAAGCAAATCAAATCACAAATCGTACAATCAGCCATTAAATAATAAACAGACAACCAACCCAGGTTTGAGTAAAACCCAGAAAACACATGAACATATTAAGCTATATCTGACAAAAATCATTTGAATAGACACAGAATTACCTACGAATCCAATCACGCACCAGCCTGGGAAAAGCAGCCATATTAAGATGGTCTATCCAAAATAGTTCAAAATTTCCAAATGCATAGGCTTTGCTTTTTACAGAGAAAAATAAAAGAGAGAGTCAACTAAGCAAGACGGCAGAAGATGAAGCAATACTTTGAACCAAGTAGGATGAGCAAAAGCAGCAGAAAGTGGGCATGCAACATGAAACAAAAGCAGAAACTGGAAAGATAAAGCTCTATAGTGGTAAACGAGACAATGAACTTACCCTAGGAAGATGAGGGTGTCTCCCAGTTGATGTTAAGACACTAAAGAAAGATTCTCTCCCTCTCTCTCTCTCTCTCTCACCTTCGTGACAATGGCATTAGCGGACCTTTTCTTTTCCTTCCGGTTTGTAGAAAGTTGGAAGTGTTTTTTTTAATCTAAAATCTGGACAAAATGCGATGGGACGTCTTTATTCAAAGAAGAATTTGATTCTCTTGAGAGTCTCTCGATCAGGGTCTGCGTGCGTAAATGTGTGCGTGAGAGACTGTACGAGACTACGAGTGATAGAACGAGGAGCAGAACAGTACACTCCAACACTGTTAACCATGGTTAGTTTTCATTACTTTGAGTTAATTCTCTGCCTTGTCTACCTAACTCAACCAGTTAATATTGGTGTGCTTTGTTCCAGCCACACCTCAGCGCGTGCTTATACGCGACCTTCTCGTGAGACACGAAATTCCTAATATACAATTTTTCTTTTCAGATTAATAATCGTTTGAATTTAGAGATGATCTCAACTTATTTCATCTTATCATATTATTATAATTTTTTAAATTTTTATAAAAATATAATAAGTAATTAAAATCTTTCAAATCCTAAAATAATAAAAATATTAAAAAATAATATTTTATTCAATTTTTATTTAAAATCATCTTATCTCATCTCATCTCACTATTTAAACAACTCCTTAGGTTTGGATAGTGAGTTGAGATGAGATGAAAGTTGAATAAAATATTGATAGAATATTATTTTTTAATATTATTATTATTTTGAGTTTTGAAAAAGTTAAATTGTTTGTTATAGTTTGTGTAAAAATTTAGAAAAGTTATAATGATTAGATTAGATAAAATGAATTGAGATCAACTCTAAGGGTTATTTTGAAACAATTTTCATCTCATCTTATTTTATTTTCTTTTGAAACATCGTTAAAAAACAAACACTTTCAAACTAAGAAAATGATAGTATGACTATCAAATATGCCTACCGAATGTGCCCACTTATATAAATATATATATATATATATTTTACTTTTTTTCTTTATAGTTAAGGAGATGACTATTAGTGAATTTATATATTTTTTTAAAGGGTTAAGGATGTTTAGAAAATGATCAAAGAAAAATTAAAATAAAATAAAAAACTCATTTGTAATAATGTGCACATTTGGTGGGCACATTTAATAGTCACCCTAGTATTGTCATTTGAATTAATTATTACAATTTTTCTAAACTAATCATTATAATTTTTTCAGACTCTCAAACAAAACCAAAAAATAATAATTCAGCTTTTTTAAATACTAAAATAAAAATTATATTAAAAATTATATTCTAATAATATTTTAATTTTATAATATCTTTTATTCAATTTTTTCTCTTTTATATCCCAAAACTTAATAAAAATCTTAATTTAGACTATTTCACTGCTATTCACATATCTCATTACTATTTACAAATTTATCATCTGATCTTATCTATGTAATCAAATGAGGCCTGATAGGTTTGGGGCATAAGCAAAACATAAAATTCTCATTTCATCTCATCTCATCATTACATATTTTTCAAATCGTCATATAAAATATAATAAATAATTCAACTTTTTCAAATCTCAATAAAACTTTTTCAAATTTCAATTCAATTTTTTCAAATCTCAAACTTAAAAATAATATTTTAAACTTTAAAACAAAACACAAATAATACTATATGTAGTCATAGAGTATGCAAGTTTCGAACAATCCTTTTTTTTTTTAAAAAAAAGGTGAGGTCCATTATTAAAAAAAAAATTATATAGATTCTAAATAAACTCACTTTTTTCAAAAGATTATACAGAACTTATATATTCCATGACTTTAAATATCATTTCTTTAGTCTTATTATGGTCACGTTTAAGAGACAAGTCTCTTTGTTGTCTCATTTCAGTTTCTCCGATTTTCTCCCCGTTGGAAGACTAGGCAATAAGACTGGCACATCTCTTGACAGGTCATGCTAGAGTTGTGAATGATACTCTTTATTCTGCTATTTATAGTCATTTTTATATATTTTTTATGCATTCCACTGATATAATTAGTTAAAATTATTATTTTATATTAAAATAAAATACATAAAAAATATGCAAAAAAATATATAAAAATAACTGCACAGAAAATTTTTATACTATTAAACAGCGGCAGCAACCTCCTACTTTTCTGGCAAGTACAGTGGCATTAGATGCTGCAGTCAATTCTTGTGTTTAATTTTTCATGTCTGTAAAGTTGTTTATGAAGATTATGTATTTGGTTTACTTATGAATGAAGTTGTTCTCCTATTTTTTATTTAAGAAATTGTTTTTTGTTGAATACTTATTTGAAGAAAAAAAAAAGGCAATATCACTGTTCAGAATGTACTTCGAAGGAGTTGGTATCTTTTATCTTATTTAGAATTTGTTCTTTTTGGGATGATACAACTTTACATAATTATTATACAATTTTTGTAGTCATATAATAATAAAGTATTTTTTCTACTAATTAGGAAAATTATCATTTTATGAGTATATGGAATGTCATATAGACGTGTTGTGTAGTGTTTGTTTGAAATTATCTGTCATTTTTTGAGAAAAAATATTTTTTGTAGACTTGACATTAGTTAGCTAGGACGGCTCCTATACTAGGTGGTTGCTCTTTGGCTTGATGAATAAAAATGAGATTAATACTATTTAATTAGTATTATTGCTGTTTAATTTTTTTTAAAACATTGTAGTTGTTATATTGGAATCTTTGTAGGGAGTCCCCACCCTTCCTCTTCTTTCTTTTTATTAATGCAAGTTGGGTTAGGAAGGAAAAAAGGTCAGGACCATGTTTTTATTTTTCCTTTTCCTTTTCGAGTTTATATTTGTTCAGAGGAATACAAGTCCATGTTTTTGGGTATGATGGTAGGTTGTCTGGTTAGCAAACATGAAAAAAAAAAAAAAAAAATATTGTTTTGGAAGTGAGAAGACTCCATCTTAAAGTAGCTTGATGAGTTTTGCCTCTTTAAACAAAAAATAAAGGTTAATTAAGAGCTTAATCCCTTCACAACTAGCCAAAATAATACTTGGTCATGTTGTCTGGTAATCCACGACAGCTGGGTCACTATTTTTCCTTTTTCTTTAATATAATTAATAAGGTATATTGTCTTTTCAAAAATATTTCAAGAGTAATTTTGATCTTTTTAAGGAAATTAAGGTACATTGCAATTTTTTTTTAAGGGTTGTTGCAAATAGTGTAATAATTTGTTGGGATTGTGTGTATTTTCTAAACCTTGTTTTTTTAATAATATACACTTATAATCTCAAATGGCATGTCTAATAGAAATGCACTTTATAGTATAGTGAAAAAAAAAACACTTTATGAAATTTAAAAATAAGAATTGAAATGTTGGAAAAGGATTGGCTACTGTGTTTCAAAATATATATATATATTTATAGATATATACACATACTAGTAAAGGTTCGTGCAAAGCACGTATACCCGATTGAAGATGGCGTAACCAAAAAGTATGTTGGTCAGATTAGCATTGTTCGTTGATCCCAAACAAGAGTTATTTTCTTGTGATGCTCAAAATTTTTTAGCAATGTGTTTATCAGACTGGATTTGCTCAATGATTTCATATTATTTTCTTGAGACGTTTGAAATTTTCGAGCAATGTGATAATTGGAGTTGCCTTGCTTGGTGATCCCAAGTAAGGGCTAAATTCTTACGTTCGGTTATCTTGAGTAATGATTATTTTCTCGCGATACTCGAAATTACCGAGCAATGAATCGATTGAAATGGTCTTACTCGGTTATCCCAAGTAAGGTTTATTTTTCTTACGATGCTCGAAATTTTTGAGCAATACGTCGATCTAACTTAAGCAAGGGCTACATTCTTATGCAATGTGTTGGTCAGATTGTGCAAGGCACGTATGTTTAGGTGTAATTGTTACTGTATTTTTTATATGAGAAAGTGTAATATTTAAAATGCATGTCAATTGGAACTAATCATTTAGATTGAGAATCATTAAGGAAAAATAATAATTATTAATATGATAATGAACTAAATAATGTGAAAGTGTTTCAAAGTTTTGTCAATTCTAAAAAATAATTATTAAATCGACAGTACCAAATGTAGCAAACCAAAGATAGATGTGTAAATCAAAACGTGATTTTTGAACAAGTCAAGTCAATAGACATATATACAATCATTGTAAAGTTTAATGTTTGTTCGTTGCATGGATATTTTAAACTAATGAAAATGTAAAATAAAAAGATAAAGAATATGACGTTAGTTTGACATTCTTTAATATGTTAATCCTTATGATTGGACCACATTTTTGTAAATATTAATAGACAAAAAAATTATTAGATGATCTTATTTGTAAATAACCCATACCATATGGTGTTATCCCTAAAAACAATCACACATGAACCTAATCCTAAGCATGTCATAGCACGCGAGGATGACCAAATTTATCTAATTTTTTAAAAATAAATCTCAGGAGTAAAAAGATAATTTTAGTTAAGAGATAATACAATTTAATTAAGCCAAAATAGATAGTAAAAAAAGATGAGAAAAAAAGAGATTAGTAATCTAAATAAAAACCTTGTTAATTTTGGCCTCCAAACAAAAAGTATTTTAGAACTTTATGGACAAAAAGATAGCTCATCAAACACAAACCTCAAGGAGAAAGAGGTAATTTACCCATTAGAGGCAAATGCAATTTTTTGGCTTACAAGCTACAGTAAATTTACATATTTGGATAGGTATTGTTCACCATGTATTGATTATTTTATTGCTTATCTCTCTCTCTCCAAAGGACTTTGTTGGATAATTTAATTATAAATTAAATTATTAATTAACATATGGTGAGTATAATTGCAAAATATAAAAATAAATATTTAGAAAAAAAATAATATTTTATTATCATTTTAAAGAATAGATAGAAAATCCAACGTAAAAATATCTCTTAAATGGTAAAGGAAAAGGCAAAATATATGATTTGAGTTAAATTTTACCTCTACCTTTGCCTACACGGGCAGTGCTAGGGCCACCGAAAGTGGGTTCTGACACTGCCCACCGATTGGTGACTCTCTCAGGAGATTTTATGTGACTTTTGCATTAGCAATGGTGTAGTTGTTATTGTCTACGCCATTATTAATGCTCTTAGAGCTTCAGTGACAAAAAGGTAAATCAAACACAAAAAGATAGTTTTTGCATCAAACACAATTTATTATTCACACTATTATAGCGGCTTCTATAATAGAGGGATATATATATATATATATATATGAGTGGGGCTACTCTATTGCTCAGAGTAGTCTGCTCAATTTAACCGATAGGGTAAATGTATATTTTTNTTAGGTTTAATGTTAATGGGTTTGGATCAAAACGGATTGACCTGTTAAAACACAGTTTATAAATTAGTTAACCTGCTTAACACGAAATCAACCCGTTTTGACCATTTTGAAATTTATTTCAAAACTAAAATTTTATTATTGTTATGTTGTAATATTGATATTTCTCAATATGCTTATGTTTTTATCATTGTAATTGTAATTTTAGACTTATGCTTGTATTTGTTATTGTATAATTTGTAATATTGGTTGTATTATATGTTAAAATTTAAAAAATATTGATATATATTTTTTAAGATGTTGTGGTTATTAATTAATATAGATTTTAACTTTTATGTAAAATTATGTTAATCAGGTCAAATGAGTTATGTGTTTTAGTTCAATCTATTTATATGAAACAAACGAGTTTAAATGAGTTTTATGATGTTAACATATTTTAAATTAATTATTAAATCGGTCAAAATGAATGACAGGATACGACCCGTTATCTAAATGAATTGAGTTAGGATTTGAAAGTTTGACAAGTTTAGCTTAACGGGTTGGGTTCAGATTGACCTATATAGTCAAATGTTCATGATTTGACACAACACGAACACGATTCAAAAATACGATTTGCCACCCCTAGCTATACCTTTCTTACTGCAGAATAGATATATATTGTATCACATTCATAAGTTCCAATTTAAATAACAAAAAAAGATTGGCTATTTTATTGTCAAGATTTTGGATGTTGAGATCAATGTGATGAGATAATAAAAGCTGTGAATAGTAGTGAAATAATTTGAATTAAGTTGTTTTATGAAGTTTTGAAAAATGAAAGAGAAAAAGTTGATTAAAAATATTATAAAAATAATATATTGTAAAAATATAAAATTTTAATATAATTTTTATTTTAGAATTTGAAAAAATTGAATTGTTTGTTGTATTTTGTTTGGAAGTTTGAAAAAGTCATAAACCTCATTTGTTTTTACAGATAGATGCATGGAGTATAAAGTAAGTCATATCTTTTAAAAAAGAAATGTTGTAACTGACTTTCTTGCACAGCAGGAAGCTGGGGGTCTAAATATGAATCGGAATGACGACAGACATCCGCTGCCTAATAAGTTAAGAGGCCTTATTCGTATGGACAAAATTGGATTGCCGTATATGCATATATCATAATGAGTTAAGTGATTAGCTGCATTTGTTTTATTTGGCATTTTATATTATTGTTGAGCATTAACGATTCTATGCAGGTTGCTTTTGTCTCTTGTTTTGTGTTGCTTTTCTTGTGGTTTTTTCTTATTATCTGGAAATTTTTTTTTATGTCGGTCTTATAGTTCAGGTTTTTGCTGCCTAGGCTTTGGGATTTTTATAACCTCCAAGTGATTGGTTGTAACTATGATTTTTCTCCGCTACAAATGAGGGCTATCAATAAAATTAGAGTATCGTCCTCTTCTTAAAAAAAAAGTTGAAATTAAAATTAAAAGTTGAATAAAATATTATTAAAATATATTTTTTTAATATTATTTTTGTTTTGAGATTTCAAAAAGTTGAATTGTTTATTTTATTTTGAGATGAGATATATTGAGAGGAGTTCTGAAAACAAACGATGTCATAATAATTAGATAAAAAAGTTAAACTGAAAAGTATGTGTTTGTGTGATGGGTAATGAGTAATGATATTAATAGATGAGTAATGATATACCTATAACTCTTGGGTAGTGATAGGGTTACTACCTATGACTACTCATCTACTACTCAAATGCATTTCAAAATTTTTTTATTTTTATTTTTATCATTTTCTTTTAAGTATTTTTTTAACATCATTAATCACTAAGAAAAAATTAAAAAAAATATATAATTTTATTAATACTCACTTTCTTAATCATTAAGTAAAATAAAAAATTAAATACAAAAAGAATAGTAATTGGGTAGTAGTACGATAGTAATCATATCATTATTCGTAACTCTTTTACAACTCATTTTTAAACAATCAATAAAATCACGCCACTACATTAAAAATAAATTTCAATATTACATAAGTACCCTCCATTTCATGCAAATTGTAAAATAGTTATAAAATTATCATTTTCCTTAATAGATTATGTTACTTTATTTATTAACTCCAATGTAATGAAGAGTTTGACTAACATTCTATTAAAATTTTACTTGTTACATCCTGTTGAAAAATGAATGGAGATGATTGTTTAAACTGAAAAAAAAAAAGGAAAAGAAAAAAGAGTACACTTTTTTTAAATATTCTAATCTTAATAAAATTTTAAGGGGATATAAGTCAAACTTACTTTTGATATGATGAAGTCATCAATAGATATTATTATAAAAATAAAACAATTCTTTATTTAGATTAGTAAATAAACAAGTTAGAATATATTTTGTTATATTAAAAAAAAATAGTTAGAATATATTTTTTCCATGCTTTTTAGCGGGAATTCTGCACACGCGCCATCATGCAATCATGCAATCTTGGACTGGTTCGAATCGGACTGTCCGGTCGATGATAGTTGTTGTCAAGACTCTCATGGCCTACACTTTAACTAGAATTGGGGAATTCGGAGATTCATCAGAAGGTTTGGAACGTTGTGAGGGAATTTATAATATGGAAAGTGACGATTCATTAGTCGGAATATCTTGAATCGGTTGATTCACAAAAATAATATAATTTATTTTTAAAATAATGTATAAATAAGTTCGAAGTATAATTTGATCGAGTAATTTGAATAAAAAAAAAATGTTGGATACAGTCATAGATTATATAAATATTGTGCATTTTTTTTAAAAAAAAGTAGAATTTACTATTAAAAAATTATTTTTTTATGTGAATTTTATATTTACTCAATTTTTAAAAAGAAATACATGGTACTTACGTACTCTATAACTATAAATATAATTTTTTATAAAAAAATATATAATCCGAATCAAAAGGTTTCAATAAGATCGCAATTCATATATTTGACCTTGAATGTTTCTTTATTTATACTTTAAAATATCATTTTTACAAAGAAGTCAATACCATTGAATTATAATGTTATGGTAATTGTCGATACATTTTTACTACATGTATATTTTTGCGTGGCTAACTTTTGGTTAAAATTTTGGACGCTCAAGGACCTGATTTAATCCCATTATATTGAATTAAGATAAATTTTATACGGAAATTTTACGTCACATATTTTCACTTAATCAATATATGATCTGTTATTTTAGTAATTATATTTTAATACTTAAATATGTGTGTGCTTAAATATAAGGATAGAAATAAAAAAAAAAATCACATATTAGTTAAGAGAAGATGTATAATATAAGATTTCCTTATAATATTTTTATTTAGAGTAATGATATACTTACAACTATTTTTTACAATTTTTATACAGCCATGTATTAAATTGAGGGTATTTATACAAAATAAATTGTAAAAATAATATTACTTTACGTAAATACCCTTAATTTAATATATGATTGTATAAAAATTAAAAAACAAAATTGTAAGTGTATGATTTTCCTACTACTTAATATGTGTATTTTACATATTGTTGTTCTAAATTCTCTCCCTTATTTAGGTGTACTATGCAACGAACGTTTCATCCTTTTTAACTCTTATAGTCATCAAAGCTTTCTTGATTGAGGCGTCAAGCTTCTTGTGCCTTCTCAAATCCTTATAGCATTGAATGCTTGTCTCCCACATATTTAACCTAACAGCCATTGAAGAAAGAAAAAAAGAAAAAGAACTCGTGAAGTTTGGCATGAGAATTGGCAAAGGAATATCCAATAACAATCCCTAGGTCATCAGAACAGGTTCTTCACTAACTAGTTAGGCTGCATTTAGGAATATGATTGTTCTCAAATTTTCTCAGTTTACTTCATTATTATTCACAAATAGTTCACTACTATTTAAAAATTATTTACTACTTTTCATAAATTACTTTACTAGCATTTACAGATGTTCTGAGATACTCTTAGGCCTAGTTTGGATAGCAAAATTCTTCTAAACCTTATCATCTCATCTCATTTCATTTCAATATCCAAATACCACAAACACAAATATTTTTCAATTTCAAATTTTTAACTTTTTCATCTAATCATTTTCTAATCATTACAAATTTTTCAAATTTTCAAACAAAATATAAAAAATAATTTAACTTTCTCAAATACCAAAACAAAAATAATATTAAAAAATAATATTATAACAATATTTTAACTTTATAATATTTTTATTTAATTTTTTCTCCTTCATTTTCCAAAAGTCTATAAAACATATTAACTCAAACTATTTTATTACTATTCACAAATTATTTTATTATTATTTAGCGATCATCTTATTTTATCTCGCTATTCAAATAAGAACTAATATCCAACGGAGCTCTAAAATTGAAGCCATAACAATCACAACGAACGTTTAGCCCCGTTTGGATTCGAAAAGTGTTTCATCTCATCTCATCATTACAATTTTTTCAAGTTATCACATAAAATATAATAAACAATTCAACTTTTTCAAATCTCAATTCAAAATTTTTAAATTTCAAAATAATAATAATATTCTAACAATATATTTTTTAACTTTCGTCTTTTATTTAAAATTATCTTATCTAATAAATAAAATAAATTCTTCTTCCAATCATTTCCATTTTCTCTCATACTGATATTTATTATAGTTTTAAATAATAATTTTAAAAATAATTTAAATAATTACTAAAATATAAAAAAAAAATTAATTTTAAAAATATTATTATACCCATAAAAAAATAATTTAAATAAGGAATGGAATGGGAGGGGTTTTTTTTTAGCTTTTTCCTAAATTCTTCCCTATAATTTAGGGATAACATGGGATGGAAATGCTCTTATAATTGTTATATAATGTAAACCAAACAAATAAATAAAATAAAAAGAAGAGATAAAACTCATATCAATATATGAATATGTTGGGAGAATTACGCATATTTGGTTAATGAAAACTTGCTAAGTTTGGATAATAAAAGTATTTGAAAATGTTTATAAATAGTAGTGAACAAATAATAATAGAATATTGAATAGTAAAAAAATTAGGTAGAAAGTAATAATAAAGTAAAAAATAATAGTAAAAATGTTTGAAAATACTTGTGGTATTCTCGACTGTCAAGCGGGTAAAAGTTATGTTAGTAATTGATATATGTAAATAGAATTAATTTATTTTCTTAAAGGAAAATACTATTTATATGAACAAAATTGATGGATTCTAATTTTTATTTTTTTACTTAATAGTTAAGAAATGATTATTAATAAATTGATATTTTTTATTTTTACAAAATATTTAAAAAATAGTTGAAAAAATAAAATAAAAAAAATACATTTGCACTTATCAATATAATACAGAAATATCATTTCGATCATCTAGCATTATCGTTCCTTAAATAAGATATCTTGTGAATTTGACATTGTCATTAACTCTTCGATAAAGATATAGATTTAATAAAAATGAGCTTTCATCATCCCACTCATTACATGTTACATTTTTTTTTTAATTATTTTTTTAATTTTGTAAAACTAATTGAATTTTTTTACTTATTATCTATTAACCATATATTTAATAAAAAAATTAAAAAATTAAAAAAATTATAAGTGATACATTGTTTAAAAATGACGGGTAGAATTTTTCTTAAAAATTCAATTCAATGTTTTATTGCGGTTATATCATATCTCTTTGCCACGAAACAAAAAACTTGATGAAAATTTTGATTTTTTTTATAAAGAAATTACATTATCAACTATAATTTAAATGTAGGATTTAAATTCATTACAAAAATATTTATTTCATGCAAAAAGCAAAAAACGTCATTTCATTCTAACCAAACGTGGGCGGGCGCAGCCAATTCCATAAAAATGGGTCCTGAAAGTGACATTGCTACCTGTGATTAATGTGATTAATTAATTATAACGCCGCTCACTTTGGTGGTTGTTTTTTTTTTTTTTT
>QEOT01005267.1:43067-67840 GCA_003123785.1 Pterocarya stenoptera | reverse complement strand
TTTTTTTTTTTTTTTTTTTTTTTAATTTCACATATAAATTAAAATTGCCTATAGGTAGTGATGTATTTTTAGATATTTTGAGATTAATAGTAAAAAAATAATGATATAATATTAAATAATAATAAAAAAATATGTAAAAATAATAATAAAATAATAAATAATTGTGAGATATTCTGAAATATTCTCAATACCCAAACTAGACTTTAACATGATATTAGATAAAATGAGAATCCTTAACAATCAAAATAAACAAATGCAATACAAGTGGAATAAAAAAAGTGGGATCTGAAGCAAAAAATTGGCTCTCACCTATTTCTGACTAAGGGGAAGCCACTTGAAGTGGTTTTAACATAATCTGATAAACAGATCGTAAGCCTGCGATTAAAAGTCGTAATGAATTGATGTGTGCTGCAATCTTGTTTGTCTGGATTGGCTGTAGGAGACTTCAACGACCACTTTGTTTTGATTATCAGTTAGGGAAAGTAGGAACATAGGAATGTAGTAACCTGAGGATGCATATATATGCCGACATAGGACATTCACTTATCGTAGAGGCGCATGTGGTTTATACACCACTCTAGGAACTAAGGTGGTGGTCAGATCTGAGAGATCCAAAGCCAATGATCCCAGCGGTGTCATGCGTGACGATGGCAGATTCTCCCTGGCGCGGCGGCGCATGAAACTCACTCGTGTTATGAGCTGCGCATACAACTCACACGCCACTCTTTTGATCAGTTTTCTTCAGCTGTCAAACAAATCGACGGTTGGAAAGTCTATTGGCCAAGTGCGTGGTGGGTGTAGGAGGCCGGTAGGCAATATATCGACGCATCTTGATACTACAGACAGAAAATGAAGGAAAAACTTGAAGAAAACATTATAGACACCTCCGGCATTGACCACACAGGAGGAGGGAGGGATGAGCCGAAATTCCAACCCCCATTTGGGCTAAGGAAATGGAAGGATGACCGAAAGTTGGGTAGAGAGAAAAAGACCTCTCTAGAGAGAAAAATTGTTGAAAAAATTATAGTTGATACTTTGGTGGTTGTTCAATGTTCATAATTTTGTTGTTTCAATTGTTGTCAACATTTTGTGCAACATAAAAGCTCTGCTCAAATTTTCCTATTTTTTTAGCTTTCGTTTTCTCGAGAAAGGGATAGAAAGAGGGAGAATGCAAGGGAAGCCACACCACATAGTAGTAAACTGTAAAACACCACATGATCTTTACTTTGAGGAAATTATCAACTTCTAGCCTTCTCTACCATGTTATAGTCTTGGACTACTTGTACAAAGAAAACTAGTGATGCTATTTTTTGGATCTGGTAGTCAACAATTAGTTGGATGAGCTGGAATATAATGCATGACTCATGAGGTGGTAGATATGTGCAACCATCGAATGATAAAATAAATAGAAATATTAAAAGATAAAAGAGACATAAAGATTTACGTAGTTATGTATTGTGAACTAGATTTAGGTAGTTTAAGAGAGAAAATTTACTATGAACATGTATAAGTTACAAGCTTTTCACTTTCACTCTTACATTTTACAATTATAAATTTTTTTTACAGAAGTAAATCCACAAATTGACTTGGATTCATATGATACGATATGGAAGGGATCAAAACCCCCAGTCCAATAGGTTGAGCCCGACAAGAGACAAGAAGCCCATCTCACGGCCTAGGGATTCATTCAGCCATATCAAGAGACCCGTAGGAAGTAAGAAGTCCATCTCATGGCCCAAGGATCCAGTTGGCCCGGCCAAGAGACCCTCAAATTGGTGAGAACGAGGATCAAGAAAGGGTAATGAAGTTATGACAAGAGTTGACAAAGGTAAGTGCTTTCGACACAAGCTGAGAAGTAGTCAACTTATCAGTTAAAGACCCATGCCGCATTAATTACCCTTCTTTCGTATACTACATCGCCTTAAAGCTTCAGACACACCCAAGGTACTCATGATTTGCGGCCACTGGAGGACGTGTGGGATAAGCCACCATCACCCACGCCCCGAAAGGGGATAAGGTGGGTGCCGCGGACATGGGCCAAGGGGTCACTGACGTATCTGTCAGAGACCCACGTTGCATTAAATGCTTTCAGCGGCTGGAGTGTGAAGGTGATGGGATTGCAACATGCAAGTTGCTCTCCCCACACCATGGAACATGAAAGTATATAAGGACGACTTGCTAGTAAAACGTAAAACCTCAGCACAACACTTGGTTGATCTCCGGGGGGCTTTCACATTGCTATGACAATACCAGATGAAGCTCAACTCGTCTAAGTGTGCCTTCGGTGTCATCTTAAGGGAGTTCCTCGTCTTTCTGGTGTCAGAAAGAGGGATAGAAGTGAACTTAAAGAAAGTGGACCATGTTCTTTCTATGGCCCCTCCGAAAAGTATTAATGATGTAAAGAGACTAGCATGGAGAATGGAGGCCCTCAACAGATCTGTCTCCATGTCTATGGACAAGTGCCTTCCATTTTTTAAGGTGTTGCGTAAGGCCAAAAACTGGGATCACGAGTGCGACAAGGCATACAAAGCCCTCAAGACCCTCCCTTTCTAAGCTAGGCCAAGTCGAGGGAAGTATTATGCGTATACCTGTCAATCTCTCCACATGCAGTATCGCCGATGTTGGTGTGCGAGGAGGAAGGGAAGCAGAGGCTAGTGTACTACACCAGTCGGGCCTTTCAGGGCGCTGAAGCACGATACCCACTCATAGAATGGCTAGTCTTTGCGTTGGTAATGATAGTCAGGCGATTGCGGCCATACTTCCAATCTCACCCCATATGAGTCCTCACAGAAACTCTCGTGAAGAAAATTCTCCTACGACCAGATGTATCAAGACGGTTGTTCAATTGGGGCGTGGAGCTAAGTGAGTTTGACATTGACTACGTCCCTCGAAGTACGTTGAAAGGACAAGTGCTGGCTGACTTTGTATCCGAATTCACTAGCTTCCCTAAAAAGCCACAATATGAACCCACCACAAAACCTTAGTATGTCTTCATCGATGGCTCGTCATGCCTGGCTGGAGGGGGAGTAGGGGTGCATATTGTTTCTAACGAAGGAAGGGAACACCACTACGCCATTCAAGCAGAATATGAAGTACTATTAGTTGGTCTGACAATCGCTGAATCTCTAGGGGTCGAGGAGATCAAAGCTAGGGCAAATTCTCAAGTGGTCGTCAACCAAGTCCGAGGAGAGTTTGATGTAAAAGGCGAGAAGCTGAGAAACAATTTACAGGTGGTTGAAAAAAGACGTGCCTACTTCAAATACTTCCAAATCCAACAACTGCCGAGGACTGAAAATCAGAAAGTCGACAGGCTAGCTAAGGTGTCATCGGGACAGGAAGGTTATTCCTTGCCTGAGGAGACGATGGTCAGAACTATAGAGGCCCCCGCGATAAGGGCTGAAGCTTTTGAAGTGAAAGCAGGGGTATATGAATGGGCTAAAGAGATAGTAAGATACCTAGAAGCCGAGGAGTTGCCCGGAGATAAGGAAAATGCAA
Organism: Pterocarya stenoptera; assembly: GCA_003123785.1. Lineage (NCBI taxonomy): Eukaryota > Viridiplantae > Streptophyta > Magnoliopsida > Fagales > Juglandaceae > Pterocarya > Pterocarya stenoptera. The sequence goes on along the minus strand of QEOT01005267.1, from coordinate 64,345 downwards.
GGAAGGTAAAAAATAGAACGACACAATTCACCTTGGTGGGCGGCATTTTGTATGGACGGGGTTACTCCACTCCCCTTTTGAGATTTATTTTACAAGAAAATGTGCGGTTTGTACTAAAGGACATACACGAGGGAATTTGCAGGAACCATTTTGGCAAAAGGTCATTGGCAGTAAAGGTGGTAAGGGCTGGATACTATAGGCCTCGGGCTCTTAAAGATGTAGAAGAGTTAGTCTGAAAATCCCAAAAATGTCAAGAATTCTCCCAAATACCTCACTGCCCACCTGAGGAGCTGACGTATATCACGTCGCCTTGGCTTTTTACGTAATGGGAAATTGACTTGATCAGACCTTTCCCCCCAAAAAGGACAGGGTAAACTTTGTGGTAGTAGTATTAGATTACTTCACTAAATGGGTAGAAGCAAAATCCTTGACAACTGTAACAGCGTGCAGCATCACCCATTTCTTGTGGAAGGCAGTCGTATGTAGGTTTGGAGTTCCCCAAATAATTATATTGGATACCAGGTGACAGTTTGATTGTGATCATTATTGTGCTTGTACCGAGAGTTGGGGATCGAGGTTAGATATTCGTCCCAAGGACACCCATAGTCTAACGAGCAGGCCAAGGCCACTAACAAAGCTCTGCTCGGCAGCCTCAAGTAGAAGATAGGCGACAGGAAGGGAGCGTGGGCCGAAGAGCTCTCGAGAGTATGATAGGCCTATCAAACTCTAGTAAACACCACAATAGGAGAGACCCCTTTCGCCCTACCTACGAGCATGAAGTTGCCTTGCTCGTGGAAATAGGGATGCCCACATATCGTGTTCAACACTTCGATCAAAAGGCCAACAACGCAAAGCTAGAAGAAGAACTCGATCTGTTGGAAGAAATAAGGCTGGTGGCAGAAATAAGGACAGGGGTTCATAAGAGGAAGGTAGAGTAAAGCTTTAATCGGCAGGTCTGGCCCTATTCCTTTAAAGTCGGGGATCTAGTACTCAGAAGACCGGGGTGACGGCTTAGGATGAGGGAAATTTGGACCCGCGGTGGGAAGGATCCTATGTAGTCACAACCAGTGGTCACCCAAGTTCTTACATACTCAAGGACGCACAAGGAAAGAAACTACCATACCCTTGGAACGTAGAGCATCTACTAAAGTTTTTAGTTGAAAATGAAAGAGGTTGTAAAATGATGTACTGAGTCAAGTGAAATATTAATGAAACCTTTTGTCTCCTCATTTGTGTCAACTTTTCTATTGTATCCTATATTTCTCAACAAAATATAAGGGTGATGAGAAGACCAGGGGAGCTAAGTACCATGTCTAAACGGATTTGCCTCATTTCTTCCTTTAGTCTACGAGGTTGACGAGAAGATTAGGAGAGCCAAGTATCGTATCTCAACGGACTTGCCTTATCCATTTCCTTAGTCTACGAGGTTTATGAGAAGACCAGGGGTGCCAAGTACCGTGTCTCCACGGGCTTGCCTCAACCTTTCCCTCAGTCTGCAAGGTTGACGAAAAGGCCAGGGGAGCCAAATACTATGTCCTTATGGACTTGCCTCATCCATTCCCCCAGTCTACGAGGTTGACAAGAAGACCAAGGGAGCCAAGTACCGTATCTCCACAAACTTGCCTCATCCTTTCCCTCAATCTACGAGATCGATGATAAGGCTAGGGGAGCCAAGTACTGTATCTCCACGGACTTGCCTCAATCATTTCCTCAGTCTACGATGGAGGCGAGAAGACAAGGGAAGCCAAGTACCGTGTCTCCACAAATCGGTATCATGTCTCCCTTGGCCCACACACAAATGGAAAAATAAAAAAACAGTGAATAAATTTCATCTAAAGTAAAGGGAGAAAGAAAGAGGTTAGCTTCATTAATTCTCAACATGATTACAAGTAAAAGCAAGTGGTCGCAAAGGCAGTAATGTGCCACTCAGGCAAAATACTTACAATTAAAAAAAAAAAAAAGTGAAGCTAAGGAGCTAGTGCATCAGGGCCAGGACTAAGGTCCTTCGAGTCGAGAGGGAAGGCATCAGGCATCATTTATTTGCCTAAGGTATAGCTGTGCTCAAGCTTTTCTGGATTTGGAGGAAGCTTGGTGAGGTTGAGAGCTCTTAAATTTGCTTGTGGGTTCTCTAACATGTAGGCCCGCATCCTCTTGAGACCTTCGATATACCCATACGACCAAGCTTGGTCACACACAAATACTGCCGACCTTAATTGCCCCTTTAGACGAGGGACCACGTCTTAAACTTGAGGCAGATTGCTTCGCAATTTTCAAATGAGAATGCCTTGGGCAGTTAACTGCTTCCCAGCCCCCGCTAGCTCCGCAGTCGCCTAGTCTACGCTACTTCTCTCTTAGTCTGCCGTGGCCTGAGTAGTTGCCAACGAGTCTTCCCATCCATTCAGATCCTCATAAAGGGATTGACATTCTTTACCCAGCTGCTGAAGTCATTGTACCTCGTAGTCTTGTCGATCTTTCAATATGGCGTTCTCCTTTCGTAGTTGGCTTAGCAATTCCTCAAGAGAATCCACCTTCGTAGTCAAGAGGTCCATCGAATCCTGGGCTGAGCTTCTCTCCTCCGCCTCAAACACAACGTAGTGGCGAGCTAATTCTGCTTGCTCCTTCGCTTTACCAAGGTAGGCCTTTAAAAGGCTTTCCAATGTCGGAGCAACTTGACTGTTTTCTGGCTCTTTCGACGGGAGAGCTGGTCCTTTACAAGCTCCATTTCCAGGAGCTCCTTTTACTCCTCAACTCGAGTTCAGCGTAAGGCAAACAAAGCCATGGAACAAAGAGCTTGGTTCTCCCCATCAACTGCCTCTTAGCCATCCACAATGAAAGTAGACAGTTGAGGGACACCCTGTCACCAAGATAAAACCAGTTAGAATGAAAAAAAAAACTAAGAGAACGGGAGATCAAATAAGCATAAGGAGTCGGGGAAACCTCAGAGAAGAACTCCATGAGTGATTTCGTCACTCACTCGAGGGATTCCCCCAAGCCCCTCCTACTTCAGAACGAGTTGAGGGAGGAATGGCCTTTGCGGGGTTTGCCTCAAGGGATAGCCAGGTCATGGCCTCCTTACCATTACCCTCGCCCATGGCTCCCTCTTCTAGAGTAATAGGATGCTGGACAGAGGTGAGGGGATCATTGTCGCTGGCCAAAAAAGGCTCCTCACAGGAACTTTGCCATTAGGGTCACACAGGCTCTCCCTCGAGCCTTGTCCCCTCATCCACCTCGCTCACCAAGGCAGGAAACTCTGTAGCAGATGTGGGGGCGAGGGGTATGAACATCTCCCTAGTGGCAGGAGTTGAGCCTTTGACCATATGGTGTTCAGTTTCCATCGCCCCCAAGCTCCTTCCAACTGGTTTGGCAGTAAGGGCCTCAATGACCTTGGCGATGGCGTCAATAGACGTAAACTCCACCTCGGGTGAACAAATGATGGGGACTTAGGGATGAACACCCTCTCCTCATCTATGTCGGAGCTTCTCGCACGCTCCTCCCCAACGCCTTCGAGAATTTTCACTGTAGATGGAGAAGATGAGATCATATCCACCTCTATCTCAGGTAATAGTTTCACCAGAGTTGATGACCTGGGAGCGGGTTCGAGAAAACCCTTATAGAAATGCATTGATAATATCTCGCCCCCATAGGACAATCTCTGAAGACCTACCATAGCGACTAGCGGGGTAGGAATAGAGGGCTTGGCGGTCGGTGGGGTAGGAGCAACTGTTGTAGAGGGCACAAATGCAGGTGGTATGGGAGTAATGGATGCAGAAGAAGGAAGGGCTATTTCCTGGGAAGCAACAAAACCCATGTCCCATTGCTTCCCCAAAGGCTTTGATGAGGGACGGAATGAGATTGGTGGTGATTTTAGTTGCCATCGAGGACTGCCCCAGAGGGATCCGAGAAGTGGATAAAGGGCTATTGTCTGCCCTGGCGACCTTTGTGCATGGCTTTTTCCCAAGTGGACTAGGGGAGCGTTTACGGTGTAGATTAGCCCCCAGTTGCATATGTATGGTACGGTCGTCGAAGATAGTATGGCTCAGGGGAGGTAAAAACTACTTTATGTTACCTTCCCTTAGGAGAGCCCCCGAGAATACATCAGACGGATGATTCTTCACCCACTCCTTGACAATGGTGATACGGCACAACTCCTCTGAGGACACCATTGGACGAATTGCATTGTCGTCTAGAACGACGCCCCATATGGCCTTGATGGGAAACTGATGGTGAGACAACTATCTGACTGGGAACTCCCATCTACAACTAGACACAAAGAAAAATTTCGAGGTCCAATATTTGACCTTACAATAGCGCTGCTCCAAGGAGACAAGGTCATGCATCGCCCTAAAACTGCAAATATTCCCCTCACGTTTTATAAGGTTATGGGTTAGAAGGAATTCGCGGTTGGTGAGGTCGGCATGCTCAAGATTAGATCCCAACAAGGCTCTGCACCACAAGATGCAATAGCACATCAGAATCCTCCTAGTGTTTGGGTGGAGTTGTGCGGGGGCGAGGCTTAAAAGGTATAGTAAGTTGCGGACAAGGTGAGGAAACAACAACCTAAGTCCGCAATAAAACATGCTGGGGAAAAGGGCGACCTTTGAAGCGTAACCCTCACAGTCTACGACCCCCTTGTGTGGAACCTCGAATACCACTTGTTGCCTAGATGACTAACACAAGAGGGAGTAAATTGAGTTGTATTTAATGTAAACTAAATACACAATATAAAATATGAACAAAATACGAAACAACAGTAAATAAAAAGTGTAAGGATAAGAAGAAGCAAACTTAGTTTTTTTAATGAGGTTTAGCTCCATTACCTACGTCCTCGCCTCAAGTTACCACTTGAGGATTCCCAAATTCACTATCCAATCTTCTTCATGCAGAGATAGGAATCTATTACATCTTTGAGCAATACAGTTATAAAGAATTCGTGTAGAACACCCTCTATACTTGCAATCACCTTACACGTAGTGATTCAACGTCTATTTCCTGTGTAGAATACTTTCTACACTTGCAATAACTTTACACGTGGTGATTTAACGACTGTTCCCTGTGTAGAACACCTTCAACACGTACAAGGGTTATACACACTCTTTAATTAATACAAGAGCTGATAGTAGATAGGTTATCAAAAAGCACTACTCAATGAGTGAAATAAAAACAATACAATGCAAACTATATATCTCTCAAAATGAATAAGGGTTAAGGCTCAATGTTTAGAGAAAAGAGATTGAAAGTTTTGAATGGATGTTGTAAAACTTGCAATTGATATGTATGTGCTCTTGTTGGTGTAGTGTATATTGTGAATTTAAAAATCTCAAATGAGTTATTTATAGGCATATGAGACTTTATTTTCAAATTTTTAAAGATTTACATGCCAAAAAGGAGCACCACTCATCTTTTAAGATTTTCAAATAAAAGTTCCTTTGTTTTGCAATTGTAAAAAAATCATTCGTTTTTCAAAATTTTCAAATCAAAATTTTATTTTTCATATTTGTCAAAGATAACATCCTTCAGTTTTTCAAAATTTTCAAATTAAAGTTTTACTTTTCACAATTGTCAAAGACAATATCAGTTACTTTTCAAAAATTTCAAATCAAAGCTTTATTTTTCGTATTTGTCAAAGACAATATCATTTACTTTTCAAAATCAAAGTTTTACTTTCTTGAAATTGTTAAAGACAACATCATTCACTTTTCAAAACTCAAATTTTTAATCATGTCATGCACTTGTGAACGATGACAATCAATCATCTTTCAAAAATTCAAAATTCAAACTTTTAATTTTTAAATATGTCATGCACATGTAGAAAATGCAATTTGATGCTTTATGATCAAAGATTAGTTTTGAGCCTTAATCCAATTTCAAATTTTATTAAGAGATGTACAAAATTACACTAAGAGTTTCATTGTGTAGACAACTTGAGCTTGAGATTCATATATACTTGAACTCATTTTTTATTATCAAAATCCATATGCAGATATGTAATTATATGACACTTGAAATCTTGGGTTCAACACCACTAATATGGGACATGGAAGGTGCAGGTAGCGAGGACAAAGACTCCAGGATTACGTCTGAAAGCCAGTTATGCCCAATGAAGAACTGGGCTGCCATACGCACCTTAGGGGGGTCTAAGCACCTGGGAACCTTAGGCTGAATGACTTTCTTAGAAGCCATTGGGATTGAAAGAAATGACAGAGGAGGAAGGAAGTAGATGGATAGGAGAATGAGAGTCTTGAGCAAGAAGAACAAAAATCGGGAAGGCAAAAGTCACAGTAAATGGAGAAAAGTGAGCATGATGCCCCTTTAAATAAGAATGATGCAACAGTTGGCGTCCATCACCCCATGTCAAAAAGGGGGATCGGATTGGCTCGAATCTCGTGAAACACTTGGTACGAAGCAACGTGGGTGGGAGCCAAACAACATTCCTAGCGAAGTCAGAGGAGCTGAATCGTCGGATAAGAAGAAGTGACTTCAAAATAAAAACAGTTCAATGATAAAAGAAAATGAGGGAAAGGAAAAAGAAGAATGAGCAATTGAATTCTCATCTAACAAGTTTAATGAGAATTGACAAGGTAAATATAAGGGATAAAAACCCCCAACCCGATAGGTTGAGCTTAACAAGAGATAAGAAGCCCATCTCACAGCCCAAGGATCCATTTGGCTTGATCAAGAGACCCGCAGGAAGTAAGAAGTCCATCTCATGGCCCAAGGATCCAGTCGACCTAGCCAAGAGACCTTCGAATTGGTGAGAACAAGGATCGAGAAAAGGTGATGAAGTTCTAACAAGAGTTGACAAAGGCAGGCGCTGTCGACACAAGCTGAGAAGTAGTCGACGTAGCAGTTACTAGACCCACGCCGTATTAATTACCCTTATTTGGTACACTACATCACTTTAAATGCTTTAGGCATGCCCAAGGTACTCATGATTTGTGGCTGTTGGAGGACATGTGGGAGAAGCCACCATCACCCACGCCTTGAGAGGGGAAAAGCCCGTCGACATGGGCTGAAGTGTTGCCAATGTATTTGTCAATGACCCATGTTGCATTAAATGTTTTCGTGGCCGAAGTGTGAAGGTGATGGGATTGCCCTTGACAACATGTGCAAGTTGCTCTCCTCACACCACTTATAAAAGCTGACCATAAGGTACATTTGAACTCAAGCGAACATTCTATTGACATTATCATTAAGAAAAATTGACTTAGGTATCAAAAGGTTTCCAGACCACCCTCGAGCCTCCCTCAAATTTGTGGTTGTGCAGGAAATTAAGCCAACCCCTCTGGTGACCTTAGGAGGCCTTGTTATACATACGAAATACGTCCAAAATATGTTAAATCTACTTTACAATAAAAATATGTTTATAATCTAATACACAACATGAAGTTACGCCAGTTTATAATTTTATTTTTGTGAAATTTTATTGTAACTAAAACATTTTTCATAAAATAAACTCTCTAAAGAGAAGAAGAATAAACTCAAAATCCTACTTTACTTGTCATAATTTATTTTTTCATTTGTTTATTATGTTTGTCTTTTCTCATCATAATTTGTATAATATATTTAAATATGTGACCATATCAGCTATGTTTCCAACAAAAGCCATTACGTAGACTACAGTACATACCGTTATATAATCTACCACTATTATATATGTCTTAAATGACAGTTTTTTCCTATTCAAAATATTCAGATAATTTCGAGGACGTAAAGGATTGAAAACTTGAAAGGACTAGAGCATTAGTATTGGTTTGGATAAAGTTGAAAGTTGGTTAAAATTTAAATAATTTTTATTAAAAGGACCTCATATTGAATTGGGCATCTCTAAAATAATTTGGATGTTAATTACAATGATTAGTCAAATTTAAAGAACTAAATTGATTCATCAAAAGTTAAAATAATAATTTTTCACTCTAAACAAACATTAAAATATTAGTTTATCACTTCAATAAAAATATTATTTGGTTTGTAACTAAGAAATTTAGATAGAATTTTTGATAAGTGTAAATCAAATATTTTTTGTTATTAGTATTAAATGACTTTTAAAAATATAATTTTTTAATATTAATTTAATTAGAATATAATTATTATTAATATTAAATTAATAGAATTATAAAATTTGATATAAATAAATTAAATAAAAAAATTATTTTAATAATATTTTATTATTATATAGAGAGTAAATAGCTAATCCAATATAAAGATTAAATTTAAATGAAATAGACAAATATAAAAAAATATAATATTAACTAAATTTTAAAAATACATTTAATTATACTAATACTAATGCTCTAAGGAGGTGGAAAACAAAAGGAGTTATCACATCGTCTAGAAAAGGACAAAGCACATGTAATCAATCATAAATACCGCACCAACTTCCCTATTTCGATTGCGACTCACTCGGAGGGATCCCACCATTTCTATGATGGTTAGTACCCATTTATTACTCATAATTTATTTTTAATTTATTTATATTTTTTTAACATTCTTAATTATTAAAAATATAATAATTTTATTAATAATCACTTCATTAACCATTAAATAAAATAAAAAATTAAGAAAAAGTCAAATACAAAAAAAATAGTAAATGAATGGTAAGATGATAGTAACTCTATCATTTTCTTTCTATGATTGTGTTAAATTAAATATATGTATATATATTTTAAACTTTCTTTTTCTATATATTTTTATAAAAATATAAAAAACACAATACCAAAAATTAAACAGACAAAAATGTTTAAAAAAGAAAATTGATAGTTACATTTTATGAGTGTACTTATCATTTTCCTTCTATTAAATAAAGCTTATTCTTGCATCCTTTTTTTCATACATTTTATGAGATATGTTTGAATATTAAGATTAGTTGAGTTGAGTTATGAATGATAATATTTTATGAGTTATATTAAGATGAATTTAATTTTTTAAAATAAAATATATAAAATAAGTTAAGATGAGTATAATTTTTTTTATAAAAAATTAAAAAAATAATAAAATCTATGAACAATAAATTTGAAATGAATTAAAATTAAAAACCAAAAAACATTATATTCTGTTGTTGGTGGAAAGGATGGATTACCTTACCTCTATAATGATAATAATGATGCAGCTAATATTTTAATCCGCCGCTCATTCCATAAAAAGTTACATTAATTCCAACAACAACAGATCCGATCCCCCGCATCATTAGTTTTGAGCAGCTTTGTCATAAAGCTTTTTACAATTAATAAGGCTGCAGTAATTAATGCTAAGTTCCATGCATCTTAACTCATATGACTTAAATTGTTTAAGGGTCCCAATCATTATGCTGAATCATGTGTCCCAGCTGAGTTTGGTGCACACAAGCAAGCAGCAAGTCGTGTAGGTGAGATCGAATACATGAAAGAAAACATGTTAAATGATGACTCCTTTTGTTTTTTTCCGCTTGAGAATGACAAGTAATGTAAATGTAGTTCCTGGTTGAAGATTTGGTGTTAGTTGAATTGTTAGGTACGTGTGATGGGGATGAACTGGTGAGGGGATGGTCCCACCAATTACTGCTGTGATCTGACACACTCTCACACACACCATTAATTTGGTATGTGTATATATGGTGGTGAACATCTTGATGACTCTCCTGTCCAACTTCCACAACCTCATATAGTGGTCAATAAAACATTTTCTTTCCCTGATCATGATGATCAATGAAGATTTTGAATACCTGCAAACCGATAGGGCTTCTTTATGGGAGATAACAGCCCACCAATCATTTTGTGACACATAAGCTTTCTACAAAATGAATTGATTTGAAACACCCACACTTTCCTAAAATTCCTTCCCATTTCGCACTCTTAAAATCCCTTCCCATCTAGCATCCCCTCTCTAATTTGCCTCTTGCAGATCATAAAATTAATAAAAGAAATTTTTTTATAGTTATCTGACCAGAGGTACTTCTATAATTTTAGGTGATTGTCGATGAAAATTAGTTGATGGGTATTCGGTGAAATCTCAATTGATGCTGAGAATCCAAGTGAGGATTTCACTCTCGTCCTTTGGGTTTGTCATTTTTCTTCTGCTCTTGTTTGACAATTTTAATATATACTAATTAATCGACCAATGAAATGTGTCTGAGACGTAGGGGTCAACTAGCAAATTTTTCGTAGTTATTTTGTCGGCTCAAATTATTTTAGTTTTAGGAATAGTTGATCACCATTTTCACACATGAGAATCCTGCATGCGTTGAGTATTTGATGAGAGAGAGAGAGAGAGAGAGAGAGAAGCAAGAGAAATTTCTAGACTCAAGCGTTGAATATTTTTATATCAGTCGCGAAGCTTGAAGTCTGGAAGCACGCACACGTTGCGATTGAGCTGAAGCCTCTTGCCTTTCAATCCAATGCGCGCGAGTCTAGCGTGAGTTTAGTATGTTTTCTGAGGTGTCAAGATCTAAATGAAGAGCTGTTATTACAGGATTATAGGATTGACCATTTAGAAACGGTTCTGTTAAAACAATTACAAAAAGTCATAACTTGGTATGATATGTCATATTATAATTTTTTACTACAAAATAGATGAGAAATGATATATATATTTTTTGACGGAGATGAGAAATGATATTCGATATGCAAGTACCATGCACTTCTTTAGAAAAAAAGTGGATATATTTAGAATTCATGTGAAAAATTATTTTTTTAAAGAAAACTTTTATTCCCAAATAGGTGCGTAGAGCACACTTATTAAAATACTTACATTACGTAATTTGAATTGAAAAATAAATTTTAAAATTTGAATATTACAAATCATATCTTATCATTTAAGTAATGTAGTTAGTGTGCTCTACATATTAGTTTGAGAGTAAAATAACTCTTTTTTAATGATAGACATTACTTCTTTTTTTTTCAAAGTGAGTGCATGAGACTTACACACCCTAGGACTGTATTTAACATTAGTCAAAATGTATAGATAAATGATATTTATAGTATTAGAGTGTGCAAGCCCGTGCATCCATTTGAAAAATGTAGATAAATTTAGGACCCATATGAAAAAGTCATTTTTTGAAGAGAAATGATATTTGTAGTCTTGAAGTGTGCAGTCCGTACGTATTATCTTTAAAAAAAAAGAGTAAATCTAATCTAAGACTCACATGAAAAAAATATTTTTTAATGGTGGTCCTTTTTTTTAAGGGAGTACGAGGGACTGCATACTTTATAATTGTATATAGCATTGTCATTTCTTTAATAGTTGACTCAACTCTTTTTCCAAAGAAGTACATGAGACTTGCACATCCTAAAACTATATGTAACAGTACTCAAAATAGATAGAGAAATTATATTTGCAGTCTTAAAATGTGCAAGTCTTACACACTCATTTGAAAAAAAATAGATAAATTTATGATCCATATGAAAAAATAATTTTTAATGGTGGACTTCACTTTTTTTTTTTTTCAAAATGTATAGAATTTGCACACCTTAAAATTGTATCTAGCATTACTAAAATAGATATGACTTATCACTAGAAATCAAATCAAGTTTAAAGTGTCTTCGTATATTCTCTCAATAAATCTAATAACGGCGAGCAGCATTAGATTACTTCACTAAATGGGTAGAAGCAGAATCCTTGGCAACTATAACGGCAAGCAGCATCACTCGTTTCTTGTGGAAGGCAGTCGTATGTAGGTTTGGAGTTCCCTAAGTAATTATATCGGATAACAGGTGACAGTTTGATTGTGATCATTATTGTGCTTGGTGTCAAGAGTTGGAGATCGAGGTTAGATATTCGTCCCCGGGACACTCGCAGTCTAACGAGCAGGCCAGGGCCACTAACAAAGCTTTGCTCAGCATCCTCAAGAAGAAGATAGGCGACAGGAAGGGAGCATGCTTGGTGCCAAGAGTTGGAAATTGTGGTTAGATATTCGTCCCCAGGACACCCGTAGTCTAACGAGCAGGCCAAGGCCACTAACAAAGCTTTGCTCGGCATCTTCAAGAAGAAGATAGGCGATAGGAAGGGAGTGTGGGCCGAAGAGCTTCCAAGAGTACTATAGGCCTATTAGACTCCAGTAAAGACCCCAACAAGAGAGACCCCTTTCACCATTACCTATGAGCATGAAGTTGTCTAGCCCATGGAAGTAGGGATGCCCATATACTGTGTTCAACACTTCGATCAGAAGGCCAATGACGCAAAGTTATAAGAATAACTCGATCTGTTGGAAGAAAGAAGGTTGGAAGCAGAAATAAGGACAGGGGTTCATAAGCAGAAGGTGGAGTAGAGCTTCAATCGATGGCTCTAGTCCTGTTCTTTTAAAGTTACTCAGGCATACCGGGGTGATGGCTTAGGATGAGGGAAAGTTGGACCCGCGGTGGGAAGGATCCTATGTAGTCACAACCAGTGGTCACCCAAGTTCTTACAGACTCAAGGACGCACAAGGAAAGAAACTACCATACCCTTGGAACGTAGAGCATCTATGAAAGTTTTTAGTTGAAATGAAAGAGGTTGTGAAATGATGTACTGACTCAAGTGAAATATTAATGAAACCTTTTGTCTCCTCATTTGTGTCAACTTTTCTATTGTATTCTATATTTCTCAACAAATCTCAACAAAATACAAGGGTGATGAGAAGACCAGGGGAGCCAAGTACCATGTCTCAACGGACTTGCTTCATCTTTTCCTTCAGTTTACGAGGTCAACGAGAAGACTAGGGGAGCCAAGTATTGTGTCTCAACGGACTTGCCTCATTCATTCCCTCAGTCTACGAGGTCGATGAGAAGATCACCAAGGGTACCAAGTGTCGTGTCTCCACAGACTTGCCTCAACCTTTCCCTCAGCCTACGAGGTAGATGAAAAGACCAGGGAAGCTAAATACCGTGTCCTCATGGACTTGCCTCACCCCTTCCTTCAGTCTACGAGGTTGACAAAAAGAACAAGGGAGCCAAGTACCGTGTCTCCACAAACTTGCCTCATCCTTTCCCTTAATCTATGAGGTCGATGATAAGGCCAGGGGAGCCAAGTACCGTGTCTCCACGGACTTGCCTCAATAATTTCCTTTGTCTACGATGGCGGCGAGAGGACAAGGGAAGTCAAGTACCGTATCTTCACAGACTAACATCATGTCTCCCTTGGTGCACACACAAAAATGGGAAAATAAAAAAACAGCCAATAAACTTCATCTAAAGTAAATGGAGAAAGAAAGAGGTTAGCTTCATTAATTTTCAACATGATTACAAGTAAAAGCGAGTGCTCGCAAAGGCAATTATGCGCCACTCAAGCAAAATACGTACAAAAAAAAAAAAAAAGAGTGAAGGCATCGAGCATCATTTATTTGCCCAAGATATAGTTGCGCTTGAGCTCTTCTGGATTTGGAGGAAGCTTGGTGAGGTTGAGAGCTCTTAAATTTGCTTGTGGGTTCTCTAACATGTAGGCCTGCATCCTTTTGAGACCTTTGATATATCCATATGACCAAGCTTGGTCACACACAAATACTGCTGACCTCAATTGCCCCTCTAGACGAGGGACCACGTGTTGAACTTGAGACAGATTGTTTCGCAGTTTCTGAATGAGAATGCCTTGGACAGCTAATTGCTTCTTCGCCCCCGCTAGCTCCGCAGTCACCTGGTTTACGCTCTTTCTCTCTTGGTCTACCGCGGCTTGAGTAGTTGCCAACGAGTCTTCCCGTCTCCTCAAAGCCTAAAAAAGGAACTGACATTCTTTTCCCAGCTGTTGAAGTCACTATACCTCATAGTCTTGTCGATCTTTCAACATGGCGTTCTCCTTCTCCGTAGTTGGCTTAGTGATTCCTCAAGAGAATCCACCTTCGTAGTCAGGAGGTCCATCGAATCCTGGGCTGAGCTCCTCTCCTCCACCTCAAACACGACGTCCTGGCGAGCTAATTCTGCTTACTCCTTCGCCTTACCAAGGTCGGCCTTTAATAAGGCTCTCCGACGTCGGAGCAACTTGACTTTTTCCTAGCTCTTCCAATGGGAGAGCTAGGCCTTCACAAGCTCCACTTCCAGGCACTCATTTTCCTCCCTCTCAACTCGAGTTCAGCACAGGGCAAACCGCGCCATGGAATAGAGAGCTTGGTTCTCCCCCTCAACTGCCTCTTAGCCATCCACAATGAAAGTAGCTAATCTAGGGACACCCTGTCACTAAGATAAAACCAGTTAGAATGAAAAAAATAACTAAAAGAACGGGATATCAAATAAGCATAACGAGTCGGGGAAACCTCAGAGAAGAACTCCATGAGTGATTTCTTCACTCACTCGAGGGATTCCCCCGAGCCCTCCTACTTCAAAACGAATTGAAGGAGGAATGGCCTCTGTGGGGTTTGCCTTAAGGGATAGCCGGGTCGTGGCCTTCTTACCATCACCCTCGCCCATGGCTCCCTCTTCAGGAGTAATAGGATGCTGGATGAAGGTGAGGGGATCGTTGTCTCTGGCCAGAAAGGGCTCCTCACAGGAACTCCGCCATTAAGGTCGCACGGACTCTCCCTCGAGCCTTGTCCCCTCGACCACCTCGCTCGCCAAGGTAGGCAACTCTGTAGCAGATGTGGGGGCGAGGGGTGTGAACATCTCCATAATGGCAGGAGTTGAGCCTTCGACCATTTGGTGTTCAGTCTCCATCGCCCCCAAGCTCCTCCCAACTGGTTCGGCAATAAGGGCTTCAATGGCCTTGGCGATGGTGTCAGTAGACGTAAACTCCACCTCGGGTGATTGAATGATAGGGGACTCTGGGATGGACACCCTCTACTCGTCTATGTCGGAGCTTCTCGCGCGCTCCTCCCCAACGCCTTCAAGAATTTTCACTGTAGATGGAGAAGATGGGATCATATCCACACCTATCTCGGGCAATAGTTTCACCAGAGTCGATGACCTGGGAGCTGGTTCGAAAAAGCCCCTATAGAAATGCATCGATAGCATCTCGCTCCCCTGGGACAATCTCCTAGGACCTACCACAGGGATTGGCGGGGTAGGACTAACAAAGTTGGAGGGCTTAGCGACTAGTGGTAGGAGTAGCTGTCGTAGAGGTCGCAACTGCAGGTGGTATGGGAGTAGTGGTCGCAGAAGAAGGAAGGGCTAGTTCCTGGGAAGCAACAAAACCCATGTCCCATTACTGCTCGGCGGCCGAAATGAGATCGGCGGTCGGCGGACTTTAGTTGCCATCGAGGACTGCCCCAGAGGGATTCGAGAAGTGGATAAAGGGCTGTTGTTCGCCCTGGCAACCTCTGCGCAGGGCTTTTTCCCAAGTGGACTAGGGGAGCGTTTATGGTGCAGATTAGGCTCCGATTGCATAGGTATGGTACGGTCGTCGAAGATAGTATGGCTCAGGGGAGGTAAAAACTACTTTATGTTACCTTCCCCTAGGAGAGCCTCCGAGAAGACGTTGGATGGATGATTCTTCACCCACTCCTTGACAATGGCGATACGACACAACTCCTTTGAGGACGCCGTTGGATGAACTGCATTGTCGTCTGGAACAATGCCCCATATGGCCTGGATGGGAAACTGATGGTGAGACAACTACCTGACTGGGAACTCCCATCCATGACTGAACACAAAGAAAAATTTTGAGGTCCAACCTTTGACCTTACAATAGCGCTACTCCAAGGAGATAAGGTCGTGCATCGCCCTAAAACTGCAAATATTTCCCTCACATTTTGTAAGGTTATAGGTTAGAAAGAATTTGTGGTCAGTGAGGTCGGCATGCTCAGGATCAGATCCCAACAAGGCTCGACACCACAAGATGCAGCAGCACATCAAAATCCTCCAAGTGTTTGGGTGGAGTTATGCAGGGGCTAGGCCTAAAAGGTAATAGCAATTCATGGACAAGGTGAGGAAATGACAACCTAAGCCTGCAAGAAAACATGCTGGGGAAGAGTGAGACCTTTAAAGCATAACCCTCACAGTCTACGGCCCCTTTATGTGGAACCTCGAAGGCCACTTGTTGCCCAGATGACTAACACAAGATGGTGTGAATTAAGTTGTATTTAAAAATCCACAATTATAAATAAATACACAATATAAAATATGAACAAAATACGAAACAGTAGTAAATAAAAAGTGTAAGGGTAAGAAGAAGCAAATTCAGTATTTTAAAGAGGTTCAGCCCTACTGCCTACGTCCTCATCTCAAACTATCCCTTGAGAATTCTAAAATTCACTATCTAATCTTCTTCAGGTGGAGATAGAAACCTATTACATCTTTGAGCAGTACAGTTATAAAGAATTCGTGTAGAACACCCTTTACACTTGCAACCACTTTACATGTAGTGATTCAACGTCTATTCCCTGTGCAGAACACTTTTTACACTTGCAATCACTTTATACGTGGTGATTCAACGTCTGTTCCTTGTGTAGAACACCTTCAACACGTACAAGGGTTATACACACTCTTTTACTGATACAAGAGCTGATAGTTGGTAGGTTATCAGAAAGCACTCATCAATGAGTGAAATAAAAAAATACAATGCAAACTATATCTCTCTCAAAATGAATAAGGGTTAAGGCTTAATACTTAGAGAATAGAAATTGAAAGCTTTGAATATATGTTGTAAAACTTGCAATTGATGTGTATGTGCTGTTGTTGTAGTAGTGTATATTGTGAATTTGAAAATCTCAAATGAATTATTTATAGGTATATGAGACTTTATTTTCAAATTTAAAAAGATTCATGTGTCAAAAAGGAGCACCACTCATCTTTCAAGATTTTCAAATAAAAGTTTCTCCATTTTGCAATTGTAAAAAAACAACATCATTCACTTTTCAAAATTCTCAAATTAAAGTTTTATTTTTCGTATTTGTCAAAGATAACATCCTTTACTTTTTCAAGATTTTCAAATCAAAATTTTACTTTTCACAATTGTCAAAGACAACATCAGTCACTTTTTAAAATTTTCAAATCAAAATTTTACTTTTCGTATTTGTAAAAAATAATATCATTCACTTTTCAAAATCAAAGTTTTACTTTCTTGAAATTGTCAAAGACAACATCATTCACTTTTCAAAATTTTCAAATCAAAGTTTTACTTTCTTAAAATTGTTAAAAACAATATCATTCTCTTTTCAAAATTCAAAATTTAAACTTTTAATCATGTCATGCACATGTGAAAGATGACAATCAATCATCTTTCAAAAATTCAAAATTCAAACTTTTAATTTTTAAATATATCATGCACATGTAGAAAAGGCAATTTGATGCTTTATGATCAAAGATTAATTTTGAACCTTAATCCAATTTCAAATTTTATCAAGAGATGTATAAAATTACACTAAGAGCCTCATTTGTGAGCTTGTTCCATTTCTTGCTCATACTTGGTTCATTAATGTGGTTGATTTCATTGTATAGACAATTTGAATTTGAGATTTCTTTATGCTTGAATTCATTTGTTATCATCAAAATCCATATGCAGATATTTAATTATATGAGGCTTAAAACCTTGGGTTTAACACCACTAATATGGGACATAAGGTGGAGGTAGCGAGGACAAAGATTCCAGGGTGACGTATGAATGCCAGTTATGCCCAATAAAGAACTGGGCCGCCGTACGCACCTTAGGGGGCTCCAAGCACTTGGGAACCTTAGGCTGAACGAGCTTCTTAGAAGCCATTGGGATCAAAAGAAATGACAGAGGAGAAAGGAAGTAGATGGATAGAAGGATGAGAGTCTTGAGCAAAAAGAACAAGAATTGCATAGGGCAAAAGTCACGATAAATGGAGAAAAGTGAGCATGAAGTCCCCTTAAATAAGAAGGATGCAACGATTGATGTCCATCATCCCGTGTTAGAAAGGGGGATATAGATTGGCTCAAATCTCGTGAAACACATGGTACAAAGCAATGTGGATGGGAGCCAAACGACATTCCTAGCGAAGTCAAAGGAGTCGAAGTTACACCAATTTATAAATTTATTTTTGTAAAATTTTATTGTAACTAAAACATTTTTCATAGAAAAAACTCTCTAAGAGAGAAGAAGAATAAACTCAAAATCCTACTTTACTTGTCATAGTTTATTTTTTCATTTGTTTATCATGTTTGTCTTTTCTCATCATAATTTGTATAATATATTTAAATATGGGACCATATCAAGTATGTTTCCAACAAAAGCCATTACGTAGACTACAGTACCTAAGGTTATATAATCTACCACTATTATATATAATCTTAAATGGCAGTTTTTTCCTATTCAAAATATTCAGATAAATTCGAGGACGTAAAGGGATTGAAAACTTGAAAGGACTAAGGAGGTTGAAAACGAAAGGAGTTATCACATCATATAAAAAAGGGCAAAACACATGTAATCAATCATAAATACCACACCAACTTCCCTATTTCGATTGCTACTCACTCGGAGAAACCCCACCATTTCTACGATGGTTAGTACCCATTTATTACTCATAATTTATTTTTAATTTTTTTATTATCCTTTTAAAGTATTTTTTTAACATCCTTAATCATTAAAATTTTTTTTAAAAATATATTATTTTACTAATAGTCACTTCCTTAACCATTAAATAAAATTAAAAATTAAAAAAAATCAAATACAAAAAAATAGTAAATAGATAATAAGAGAGTAGTAATTCTATCATTTTCCTTCTATGATTGTGTAAAATTAAATAATGTATATATATATTTTAAACTTTTTTTTCTATATTTTTTTTATAAAAATATTAAAAACACAATACCAAAAATTAAACAGACACAAATGTTTAAAAAAGAAAATTGATAGTTACATTTTATGGGTGTACTTATCATTTTCCTTATATTAAATAAAGCTTATTCTTGCATACTGTTTTTCATTCATTTTATGATATACGTTTGGGTGTTGGGATTAATTGAATTGAGTTGTTAATAATAATATTTTATGAGTTTTATTAAGATGAATTTAACTTTTTAAATTGACATATATAAAATAAGTTGAGATGAATATAATTTTTTTATAAAAAATTTAAAAAATAATAAATTTTATCAACAATTAATTTAATATGAATTAAAATTATCAAACAGAAAACATTATATTCTGTTGTTGGTTGAAAGGATGGATTACCTTACCTCTATAATAATAATAATAATGGTGCGGCTAATATTTTAATCCGCCGATCATTCCATAAAAAGTTACATTAATTCCAACAACAGATCCGATCCCCCGCATCATTAGTTTTGAGCAGCTCATGAGTTTTGTCATAAAGCTTTTTACAATTAATAAGGCTGCAGTAATTAATGCTAAGTTCCATGCATGCATCTTAACTCATATGACTTAAATTGTTAAAGGGTCCCAATCATTATGCAGAAGAATTAATCTTTGTATCATTCTATACACTACACATTATAATTTTTTTTTATTTTTTTTATTTATTTCTCTTATTAAATGTGTATTATATGGATGATGAATAAAAAAATATAAATATTTCAAGAAGAGTAAAATAAAAAAAAAATTGAAAAAAAAATTAAAAAAATAAAAAACACATTGGTGTGTGATGTGTAGGATGATGCATAGCAATGCTCTTGTGTAGAATCATGTGTCCCAACTGAGGGGTGCAGGAACATTGCTTCGACGTTGAGTTTGGTCCACACGAGCAAGTTGCAGGCAAGTCGTGTAGGTGAGATCGAATACAGGAAAGAAAACTTGTTAAATGATGACTCGTTTTGTTTTTTTTCGCTTGAGAATGACAAATAATGTAAATGTAGTTCCTGGTTGAAGATTTGGTGTTAGTTGAATTGTTAGGTATGTGTGATGGGGATGAACTGGTGAGGGGATGATCCCACCACCAATTATTGCTGTGATCTGACACACTCTCTCACACACCATTAATTTGGTATGTGTATATATGGTGGTGAACATCTTGATGACTCTCCTGTCCAACTTCCACAACCTCATATAGTGGTCAATAAAACATTTTCTTTCCCTGATCATGATGATCAATGAAGATTTTGATTACTTTTATAAACTATTATGTCTCGTTTATTTTCTAAAAAAATATTAAAAAAAATATATTCTAACAATATTTTATTCAACCATCTTAACTCATTTCATCTCATCTGTAAAAATAAACGAAGCTAATTCTTCCTTTTATTTTTTATTTTTATGCAAGTTCTATGTTCAAAATGGAATCAACTGATAACTTGAAGAAGAATTGGAATCATAAATAAACTATGAAGTTTTCTAAATAAAATCTTATTTCAAAAATTTGAATTGTTTAACTAAAAATGAATTTTTTAGCTGAATTTTATTTTACAACAATTCTAGAATTTGAAAAAAAGGGGAAAAAAGTAATTTTTATTAATTCAGTCAAATTGAGCCGTTAAATGATATGTTTAGTAGCGGACCGGCGGAATACGTATGTTGGTTCTGTAAATAATGAGTGGACTGTGTTGGGCTTTTAAAATAGCCTAAAAGTGAGAGTGGACTGAAAATGAATTAAAAATGGGTCCAAGAGTAGACATTGGACCGAGTATTCAACTTTGGGCCAGTCGAAAATATGTTTTTCTGAATATTTCAAACATCTAACATTTTTGACAGGATTGAATGCTTAATAAATAATACAGGACTCATTTTATGTATTTATTTATCTCTTAATCTAAGTCAAAAACCCGAGGCTTATGTCCTCTGTATAATTCGAAAGTTTTAGACCATATTTTATGGCCCATAAGGAATGTAAAATTTGAGTGGCCTCCTCAACTCTTCGAGAGGAGAAATGCTTAGTCCATTAAAACAAGAGAATATCTGCAAACCGATCGGATTTCTTTAAGGGAGATAACAGCCCACCAATCATTTTGTGACACATAAGCTTTCTACAAGATGAATTGATTTGAAACACCCCCACTTTCCTGAAATTCCTTCTCATTTCGCAGCCCCCCCCCCCCTTTTTCCTCCCCCACTTTTTAATTGAGCACTCCTAAAATCTCTTCCCATTTAGCATCGCCTCTCTAATTTGCCTCTTGCAGATCATAAAATTAATAAAAGAAAATTTTTCATAGTTATCTGACCAGAGGTACTTCTATAATTTTAGGTGCGATGAAAATTAGGTGATGGGTATTCGGTGAAATCTCAATAAGGCTGAGAATCCAAGTGAGGATTTCACTTTCGTCCTTTGGGTTTGTCATTTTTCTTCTGCTCTTGTTTGACAATTTTAATATATACTAATTAATCGACCAATGAAATGTGTCTGAGATGTAGGGGTCAACTAGCAAATTTTTCATAGTTACTTTGTCGGCTCAAATTATTTTAGTTTTAGGAATAGTTGATCACCATTTTCACACATGAGAATCCTGCATGCATTGAGTATTTGATGAGAGAGAGAGAGAGAGAGAGAGAGAGAG
>QEOT01005267.1:12280-42747 GCA_003123785.1 Pterocarya stenoptera | reverse complement strand
AGAGAGAGAGAGAGAGAGAGAGAGAGAGAGAGAGAGAGAGAGAGGCAAGAGAAATTTCTAGACTCAAGCGTTGAATATTTCTGTATCAGTCGCGAAGCTTGAAGTCTGGAAGCAGGCACACGTTGCGGCTGAGCTAAAGCCTCTTGCCTTTCAATCCCATGCGCACGAGTCTAGCGTGAGCTTAGTATATTTTCTGAGGTGTCAAGATCTAAATGAAGAGCTGTTATTATAGATTGACCGCTTAGAAACAGTTCTGTTGAAACAATTACAAAAAGTCATCACTTGGTATGATATGTCATATTATAATTTTTACTACAAAATAGATGAGAAATGATATATATATTTTTTCATGGAGATGAGAAATAATATTCGATATGCAAGTATCACGCACTTCTTTAGAAAAAATTGGATAAATTTAGAATTAATGTGAAAAATTATTTTTTTAAAGAAAATTTTTATTCCCAAATAGGTGCGTAGAGCACACTTATTAAAATACTTACATTACGTAATTTGAATTGAAAAATAAATTTTAAAATTTGAATATTACAAATCATATCTTATCATTTAAGTGATGTTATTAGTGTGCTCTACATATTAGTTTGAGAGTAAAATAACTCTTTTTTAATGATATACATAACTTTTTTTTTTTTCAAAGTGAGTGCACGAGATTTACACACTCTAGGACTGTATTTTACATTAGTCAAAATGTATAGAGAAATGATATTTGTAGTATTAAAGTGTGCAAACCCGTGCATCCATTTGAAAAATGTGGATAAATTTAGGACCCATATGAAAAAGTCATTTTTTGAAGAGAAATGATATTTGTAGTCTTGAAGTGTGTAGTCCGTACGTATTATCTTTAAAAAAATGAGTAAATCTAATCTAAGACTCACATGAAAAAAATATTGTTTAATGGTGGTCCTTTTTTTTTAAGGGAGTACGAGGGACTGCATACTTTATGATTGTATATAGCATTGTTCTTTCTTTAATAGTTGACTCAACTTTTTTTCAAAAGAAGTACGTGAGATTTGCACATCCTATAACTATATGTAGCATTACTCAAAATAGATAGAGAAATTATATTTACAGTCGTAAAATGTGCAAGTCTTACACACTCATTTGAAAAAAAATAGATAAATTTAGGATCCATATGAAAAAATTATTTTTTAATAGTAGACTTCACTTTTTTTTTTCCTTTCAAAATATGTATAGAATTTGCACACCTTAAAATTGTATCTAGCATTACTAAAATAGATATGACTTATCACTAGAAATCAAATCAATTTTAAAGTGTCTTCCTATATTCTCTCAATAAATCTAATAATTATATAAGAATATATAAGGGGTTTCTAGTTGGTTGTGCAGAACAGGGAATTTTAATGACGCATCTGATCTCATAGAATGAACAATAAAGTAAACATGGACAACATATTTTGGTGACCAGTTTTGTGGAGGTCGTTTGCCTATCCCAATCGAACTAAACTCTTAACCAATGCATTTCGGCCTCAAGCCTTGGGGGAGAATGAAGCAAATCAGAGTGCAACCCAATTTTTGTATATCAAAGGAATAAAAGATAAATCCAAACTAAAGATCACCCTACTCTAATAAAGTCTATAATGTTACCTAACACATGGATCTACACTACCAAATGAATAAATAAATAGAAACATTCTTCTCAAAAACCAGTACAAAGAAGGATTCAAGTGATGAATTGTGAATCTTGGACTACAATTAGAGAGAGGGGGACTCATTTTTGTAATGCATGTGGCAATTTTAATAGAAATTTTAATTTATGTTTTATATATTATATACTTTGCTACAATTAACAGAAGGGATCCGTGGCGCAATGGTAGCGCGTCTGACTCCAGATCAGAAGGTTGCGTGTTCGATTCACGTCGGGTTCAATTCCCCTTACATCCCATTACTTTTTAATTTTGCCCAATCAGTAAATGCCACCTGTTTACAGAAACTGAGAAACCAACTCAAAGGCCATATATGCCATATATTATAGTAGCTCTTTTATTGCCCACAACTACAATTCGTCCATACAAATTAACTACGGTAAAACCAAATTAAGGCCTAGTTTCGGCTAGAATTTGCAAGCACATTTGAAATGGGGGATGATTTGCCATCCAATCCAAACCATTTCAGAAAAAAGTATAACGAACGA
Organism: Pterocarya stenoptera; assembly: GCA_003123785.1. Classification (NCBI taxonomy): domain Eukaryota; kingdom Viridiplantae; phylum Streptophyta; class Magnoliopsida; order Fagales; family Juglandaceae; genus Pterocarya; species Pterocarya stenoptera. The sequence goes on along the minus strand of QEOT01005267.1, from coordinate 40,577 downwards.
CGATTCGAAATATGAACGACTATGATACAGACGTCCTTGTCCCCTTCTCATATGCATACCAAGAGAGACCAAATTAGCATGAAGAGACATGCTGGGAGACGATCAGATTCATTGAGAAGCTGTAAAGTGCAACCAGTTGCACAAATTTGGTAGCAAATGTTAATCATTTACAGTGTCTTCATCTTCCTCAGGTTTCACAAAGAACTCAATGTAAGCGATTCTGCTGGGTTGCTGATACCCGGCAGAATCAATGTGTTGGTGGGGAACCGATTGTCTCGACACTGAAACCAGGTGCTGAACTTTCAGCATCCCGCCTCGCCCAATTGTCAACTTGCTTCCTCTGTTATCTTTGATAACACTGCTGGGAATATTTGAAGTTGTTGCTCGAAGGAACTTGTATTTATACCTATTAAGACCAAGGCAAGAACCGACAGTCACTTTTCATGAGGGTCAAATGATGCATCAAATGAAGTCAGTAAAAAACAATAAAGTACCTGTAAGAAACTCGCCGATCACAGCTAAATGCAATCAAGAGATCAGTATTTGCATAATACATGAAGTCTATCTGGAAGAAAGGCAAGGATTTAAAACTGAAAAAATGTTAAGATCTGGACAAACTAAAAGCTTTATTGGAATTAAAGATAAATAAATAAACGAGTAAAGACCATCACCTGCAAGTCCCCATGGCCTTCACCTCTGAAGGTGACAGAAGGAGGAACTGGTTGTAGCATGATCTGGATACTTGATCCAGGCCATTCGAGATCATCAATAGCTTCCTTCAATGCTGCAGACTGGAAGTTAAATATCATGAAATGAAATATTAAAAGTGGCTCCTTATTAGAATAGTAGGCTATGAAAATGCATTATATCTGCTGAAAAACATACTTTTGCATCTATTAGAGGAACATTTTTTATAGTTTAATCGAAACATGACTCACTCCTACAAAAGCATCATGAGGCCTATACATCTTAAAACTTAGAAAAGAAGCCTTGGATTAATGATCTTAAGTATACCCCGAGAAATGCAGGTTGTCATAGTAAACGGCATAACATCACATCTAGCACTACCTTCAAACCTTACAACCAAATAATCGAATGCATACTTACCATTTATATAACTAAGGAACATTCTTGTAGTCCATCATTAGCAACTTAAGAAAGGGGACATGCAGACGCTACACACACATATAGCATTCACATACATGCTCTGACACAGGTTGAAGCTCAATTTATAATGACTCCATTAGGCAACGAACCTGGAAAACTGTGCGAGGTTGAACAAATGGAGGAAAGCATTGACAATAGCAAGAAGATTAGTCTGAAAATAAAGTCATTTTGAGTTCAAATAAATTAAGGTAGATTTTGAAAGGTCATGTGCGCTAGTTACAACTAAGGTTTAGAGATTGTACAATGACACAAGCACAATATGTTTGCATTATGATTCAGAGGACTACAAAAGGTTAGAGAGAGAGAGAGAGAGAGAGAGAGAGAGAGAGAGAGAGAGAGAGAGAGAGAGAGAGAGAGATGCAAAGCAATTGTTAAATCAGAAAGCAGCTACAAAACAACCACTATCATGCATTAGAACACCAGATGAGGATAGACCAAAGCAGTGCCAAAGTGTATGTATAAGAGAATACCTTAACAGTAAAACTGAGCGGGGTGCTTCCTGCAGGTTCAAAATTGTAGTCCCATGATATTGTGTCTGGGATTCTGGTCCTGACCTCTGCATATATGCATGCATCCAGGGAATCAACGGACCTTCAAAAATAAAGACAATATTGCATCAAACTTAAATTTAGATTGTGGATCAGTACAGAAATATACAGATGTCACTCTACGAACTACAAGTCCTAGTATAAAGCATCATCAGGTGCAGAAGATATTTTATCCAACTCTCTGGTATAAAGATAGATTTTGATTTTGATACTAAATTGAAGGCCTTTCTATTTTCTCAACTCTCCATTCGTAACAACTATTCAGCAGAAAAACAAAGCCAAAAGAAGATTTCATATAAGTTTTGACAATGTCCAGATCCAAGAATTTTCCATTTAAATGTGTCTCCCCCATTGCAATTGGAAATACTTTTAAGAAGTATCTATGCAGTGAAAACCAATCCAAATCCACCATATGCATCCCAAGCATGTTTTAGCTTGCATATGAAAAAACAAAAAAATTCTTTCTGAAAAGGGGAATTAGGAGCTCTTTGGTTCATTGCAAAAAATACACAAAGGAAAGGAAAAGAAAATGCAAGGCTTGTTTCATCTGCGGTTTATATTTTCAATAAACTAAGGCTTCAAGTAAGGCAAATACTTGTACTGCACCATTGATTGACTGTCAAAACTTTAGGACTTCAGTTCCCATACAACAACCAAAAGAGAAAAAATCTCAGATTCAGAGGTTCATTCCCTTTCTTTTTTAATATTCTCCAAGAAAAAGGAATTTTTTATGATCAGGAATCTTGGAGACCCCGCAAACACAATATGTCTTTTACCCAATTAAATCTCAAGCCCATGTAACACATCCCTATCACACGGAACAGGTAAATCATCGGTTTTTCACCAATGGGACGTGGCCCCTAGAAATTGTTTTCACCTAAGGGTCCAAACCTCATACCTGTAGGGTAGCTTGCCACAAGACCAAGGCCCTAACCACTTGAGCCAACCCCCAGAGGTTAATTAGATAGCAGTCAATAAAATTTTCCCCCTTTAATCAATAACTACACATGACACATCTAAAATTAAAATGGAGCTAAAGAACAAAAATAGATGGTAAAGTACGCAACATACTTGAGAAGGAGCTGCATATCCGGTCCTGGATATCGAATTTCAATCATGCTTGAGCGCCCGGGCACTGAAAATGTGTTCAAGCAATCCACCAAGAGGCCCAAGCTCACTCCAAACCTAGGCCGTCCTTGTGCACCATACTCATATCGAATGAAAAGCTACATGCAGATATTTTTTCTATAAGAAAAATTTTATTGAGACAAGTAAATAGGCATAGCTCAAGTACACATGATGCATGTAGATATTAATAAGAATGCAATGATACATGACCCTTTTTACAACTCTTTTCACAATCTTGTGTGAAATGGAAGGAGGTTATGTGAAATTTGAAATTCAAATAAGATTGGGAAAATCAAAATCCAAAAACAAAATCCTTAAATATGTTTTACAAGGTGGCACTATCACATTCATCGATTTGTAAAATGGGTTGGAAAATAGTTGTTCCATATCACTATTTATAATAAAGTTATGTTCCAAAAATCTTTTTCAAACAAATCATACCCTGTTTGGCCGCTAGGAAAAATAGAATCGAACGAACAGAAAAAATTGCATATCATATTAAAACTTGTCTTAATATCCTAGGAAATCATAAACTAAACTCACTAACACAAATAGTTCAACTGAGCTCAATTAAAAGGAAATTCTAGTTTAGTTTTCCATTCTTTGTTTCCTACATATTTTCAGTAATTAAGCAGACGATATAGAATATTACGTAAGAGTAAAATAGAAAAAGAAAAGTGGGTACCTCGCGCTGCAGATAGACTTTGGCTTGAAGACAACGGGTTTCCTCCACGATCAAAACGACTCCGTGTTCAGATAGTTCCAAGACTGCGTCCTAGTATCCAAAAGACGGAAGCTACAACCAATCAGATGACAACGACATGAAACCCTAGACTTGTTTCATTTTATCGAAAGGAAATGAAAGGAAAGGAAGACGAATGCGAGAGAGGGCGGGGCATGCCTGGTGGCGCTTCCATCGGACGGCGGTGAGGGCATCGACCATGCCCTGGACGTTGTCGAGCTGGCACACCAGATCAGGGGCTTCCGCATCTATCGCCGACGAGCTCATGCTCGGATGCTCTTTCTCTCCCTCTCTCTTATTTCCCGCCAAAAGAATAAAAGAGGAGAAAAAGAATTGCAATATTTTTTTGGCAGCAAGTAAGAAATCACTGGCTTTTCGTTTTGTTTTTTTCGGAGAACTCCACTTATTACACGCCGTTGGTTTACAGTTTCGACATAGAGTTAATATTTAAAAACGGTCCATCTGTTTATCTGAAAAAACAGCCATCCAATAGGTGAGTTACACGTAGCCTCCTAAACATACCTACCATGTGCCCCACCTCACGCATGCAGATGGATCCCTCAAGCTTCATCCCCTCTCATTCTTTCTTCCAGAACCCAGTTTTACGAATTTTCCCTCTCCGCCACTCTCTTTGCCTCCTCTCTCCGTGGTCGCACAAGGAGCGCAACCCTCTTTGCCCCTCTCTCTGTCGTCGCACAGGGAACGCGACCTCCGATGGATTCCCTTGTTGCTAAGATTAGATGGATTTGATAAGGGAGTGACAGTGAGACACTGAGAATAATGCCGCCCACCTCCAATAGATCCCTCCGATGGTCGTGGTGGTTGCCTTCTCTACCTCCGACTCTGGTTCAATCGATATTTTTTCTATTTTTATTTGATATGATCTTTTTATTTCCATTGGAAGGGTCTGCATGATTCTGTGTTTTGGGAGGGGGGCTTTGTCTGGATTTCGAGAGAGGCGATCAGGATTTGTGTAGTGTGGCTTGGTAGTCATTGCTTAGCGCATGATTCTGTCAAAGTTGGGGTATTTTTTCTTGTAGTTGTCGAGAGAGAAAGAGAGCTTGGATTCTGAGAAGGGAATGGAGAGGAACCATCTCAGCAGGAAATTGGGGAAGAAAGAAGAAAGTTAATCTTCAGATTTCAACGAAAAGTAGAAAAATAAAGGATAAAAAAGCAAGTGGTGCAAATGGGAGATGTGTTTTGGGCAGTGAAATTCTGAAGTGAAGATGGTGTTATTAGGCGACGGGAAGATGTGTTTATTATCCAGTGTAATGAGCTTATTCTTTTTTTTTTTTTTTGTGAAATTAAACACCATCTCATTAATATAACGGGAAACATTACAGATGCAGATCAGTCCACAGGACTGGTTGAACACAACTGGGGACAGATTCCCACCAAATGGTAGTACTTGATACATTCCTTGAGAACCTAGCTAACTTGTGAGCAATCTGGTTTGCTTCTCTGTTGATATGATTAATAAAGTAGCTTTGAAATCTGCCCTTCAGTTCTTGGATATCCTTTATGATATTGTCATAGCTAGCATTCGAAGGATTTGAGCTAGAAAGTTCTCTAGCTAGCAACAGAGAGTCAGTTTTAATGCATAAGGATTGTTGGCCAAGGGGAATGCTAAACTACAGGCCTCTCAGGATTGCTAGTAGCTCAATTTCCAGAGGTTCCATGATAGCTTCTTCTTTTTGGCTAACGGCCATTAGGACTTTCCCTTCGCAATCACGTGCAATAATTCCAACTCCTGCTTTATTTTCAGCATGAAAGACAGCCCCATCTACATTGAGCTTTATGGATCCTTGTGTAGGAGTTGCCATTGGGAAATTCTTTTAGCCTTGCTGATATCGAGGGCTTTAGTGGCTTTGTAGGTCTAGTGAAGAGAAAGGGCTGAGTTAATGGCTTCCTCTGGGATGAGTTGTTTCTCTTCAAAGATCCATTAGTTTCTTTTATACCAGCATGCCCAAGCTATTATGAACAGCCTTTCGATTTCCTCATTATTGCCTGACTACTGTATTCTGTGGATCCTTTCCCTGACATCACCCTGAGGTTCCTCTATGTTGAATTGAGGGAGTTGCTTGGCCCACATAGGTAGAAGCATATTTCATTGAAACAGGGCGTGAGCTGTAGTTTCTGCTGCTGAGTTACACAGTTGACATGTTTCATTTTCTATGACTTGCCTTCTTTTCAAGTTGCATCTTGTGGGGAGGGCTTCAATGCAGGTTCTCCAAGCAAAGACTTTCACCTTAGGGGGCACCTTCAGTCTCCATATTAGCTTCCAAAGTTTTTTATTATTGTTATTTGAAGAGGTTTCACCTTCTGTTACTGGTATAGATTGCATTTTGAAACACTTGTATGCACTCCTCACACTGAAACAACCATTTCTTTCCTTATCCCAGATTAACTTATCTTCATGATTGGATGTACTGAGGATGATTTTGAGGACTGCATCTGCGGGGTCAGGGGGCAATATGCTCCTTACTTTCTGCACATCCCACAAGCCAGTAGATGGGTCAATTAGCTCCTCAACTTTCTGGTTGTTGGCACCTTCTGGAATTCCCAAATGTTGTAAATTCTTGAGCTTATTCTGATTTGTGTGTAATTGCTGATGTGGTAGAGTATCATTGGAGGCTGTTAAAGGCTTATTTTCGGATGGACTGCTGTTTGACATAAACAGTTTGGATGTTGAGATCTTGAGTTGAAATATTGTTTAAATGTATAAAATAGATTGAGATAGGTTTAACTTTAAAAAAAATGCTTGGATCATTAAGAGGTGATTTAGAGAATTCTTACCGATTGACTTTTTTTATTTATTTAATAGTTAAGAAAGTGTTTTTTAATGTGTGCTTTTTTTTTTTTAAATATTTAAAGTAATTTTAAAAAAAACTTTAAAAAAAAAAAAAAAAAAAGTGCAATGCACTTATCCATAGAACTCTTGAGGCCACCTCTATGCATTTCCCTTAACCTTTTTATGAGAAATTAAAAAAATAGTGAATCTCATTAATGATTAGTTTAGAATGTATTGAGCTCACTTTAACAACCAAACATAATAACCTCAAGATTTGGCCTCATCTTTCACAATAGAGTTAATTATAATTTTTAATTATTATATTATTAATAATACTTAATAATAAGAAATTTATAATGTAGTACATTCATCAATCTCCTATGAGTAATACTATTATACCTTCTAACTTATAGCACTCACTTTGCCTATTTGATGTGGCACCACAATGTACATGGTGCCATGTGGCTTATTAATAGAAATTAACAAAATATTTATTCAAAACAAAATGGTGCTAAAAAACACAAAAAGATTATCACTAAAACCCTAAATTTCCTCTACCCTTTTATTTTTTTGACTTTCATTTTTTTTATAAGCCAAGTGGAAGGAGCAAAATGAGTAGTATAAATTAAAGAACATGGTAAACAGATGAAGAGACCGTTTACCCCAAAATTGGTTGATTAGTCATGTCATCCTAGTTTGAAGCGGGTTCAAAAAATCAACCTATTCAATAGTGTCTTTAACCATGATAAACTAAAATTATTGTTGCCCCCGAATTTTGATAAGATCAACATGTTTTTGTTCTTTATATATATATATATATATATTATGAATTGTTAAAGATATATGCTAGAGAAAAATCTACTAATTCATTTTATCTATTTTATTCATAAGCATTACTCATTTCCTATTATAAGATTTACGGACGATTGTCACGTGATATGAGTATTAATGTTGCAAAAGTTAAAATTTATCACTTCAATTTGTAAAAATGTAAACATTTGTGGCGCACTGCTGGAACTGGAATTGAGATCTGAAGAGGGAAATTGACGTGAAATCATGGGGGAAGGAAGAGACGACGTGGACTAGCCATGGACTTGGGTCTTCACACCAAGCTGCAAAATGGGAGTTAGTCTGCGGGCCGAAGTACCTTGATGGGTTTAGTTATAATGAGTTTAGTTACTTTAATGGGTTTAGGCCCACTTTAATGGGATGCTTGAACGGAATCCTTATTATTTTCCTTAAAATAAAGCCGGTTACTTGTCCAGTTATAAGCCTTTATTTTTTTATTGTAAGAAAGTATTGATTAATAATATTGTGATTTTTTTTAAATATTTAAAAATGTTAAAAAATGATGTAAAAAAATTTCACAATATTATTAATCAATATTTTCTTAATCACTATGTAAAAAAAAAACTAAAAAAAAAAAAAAAATTAGGAGAGGGATGCTTGAATGGGATCCCCCAGTGGGATCCCTACCATTGCCCTTATTTTAATTCCTTTATGTTGCTTATGTTAAGAGTTGGCCCACGAGGCCCAATAGTGAGGAAGAATTCCTTTAGGAATTATGACATATAGTTGTAGTGGTGTAGACACTGTTTTAAACCCATAAAATATCATAATCTTTTCCCTTACCTTCTCTTTCTTCCTTTTACTCTTCTTAGAGGTTTTCTCACCCTTGAAGTGAGATATTTCATTACAATATTCTATTATTTCATACAAATCACAAGGATGTGTTACATTTTCGACATCAGAGAATCGATTATGTGAATATCAAAAGTAACCACACTATCATGGCTGAGATACTAGACTGACGCAACTCCAGGATGGCTACAATGCCTTGAAGAAGGCTATGGATGCACAGAAGAAAACTTTAGATGCATAGTTTCAGACCTTGGAAATTGAAATGTTGGCCATGAAAAGACAAGTAGAGGCTGTCATGCAACAGGTTACAGATGCAGAAGAAAAACCAATTGTACAGTTAAGGAGAGTCCTCATTTGGGGTAATGTTGCGCGGGGAAGGAGACAACCAACATGGGGGAGATGTTCAGACTTGGAATGTACATCTAGAGTTCCCTATTTTCTAGGGAGAATACCCAACTAGCTAGCTATATAAGATACACCATTTTTTCAACTTTTACATCACACTTCTCCAACACAGAATAATGCTGGCCTCTTTTCACATGGAAGGAAAGGCACTAGTTTGGTTTCAAGATCTTGAAGAATCAGATCAAATGATTCATTTGTTAAAGATTGCTTGTTAGGTTTGGACCTAGTGCTTACAAGGACCCAATGGAGTCACTTACTAGACTAAGGCAGAGTGGGTCTGTGGAAGATTATAAATTGAGGTTTACGGTATTGTCCAACAGATTGAGGGGATTATCTGATGAGTATAAAATGATTATCTGATGAGTATAAAATGAGTTGCTTTCTTAGTGGACTGAGAGATGAAAATAGTCTACCTGTGAGGATGTTTAATCTTAATAGCTAACAACAGCTTATAGCTTAACCATACAAGAAGAGAACATCAACTTGGCCAAAAAAAATACCATAAACTTCCATTACCATTTTCAGTTGAACCTGAAGTTTTGAAGAACCTTATACCTCCAAAAAACAACCTACCTATTCAAAGAATTAAATAAATCTAGATGAAAGAGAGGAGGGACAAGGAGCTGTGTTACTATTGTGATGCAAAGTACGGGGTAGGGTACAAGTGTCTGAAATCTAAGCTTTACTTACTAGAAGAAGTGTTGATGGAAGGAGAGTTGGATGGAGAATAACAGGAAGAAAGGGCTTAAACTAAAATAGAGGAGTTAGTAGAAGTGAATTGTCATAGTGACAAATTGGAAATATCTCTACATACCGGTCCCATAGCCCTAGAACCATGAGGGTTATGGAAAAAAATAGGAGCCAAATGGATCATTATATAGACGTGCTTTACACAAAATTTTTTTGGATCCAGAAGTGGTCCAAAAAGCACAAATTCCACTTGAGCTAAATGAAAGTGTAAGATACGGATCAGAAGATAATAATAATAATAGTATTTATAAATAAATAAATAAAATTTCAAAAATAAATAATTTCACTTTAGTTTGATTATTATTTGACATTTTTATTCTAAATAATAACATTATTTTATTATTTATGGATAAACGCAGAAACATCTCAAGTTAAATTTTTTCATTTTGAATTATCAGTTTAGATTTTTACTAAGTTTGAATCAAATCCATTGATCAAACTTCCCTTAAAATTTACTATCGACTTCTATTTAAAACTCTCATTTTTTTGAAAAAAAATCTTAGCCATTGATCGCATTGATCAAATAAAATTTACATGTCTATTATATCCACAAATTTCCTATGCCAGATCATAAAAATAATCAGCCGATCTGCACACAGTTCTCTTCAATCACAACCTCATTAAGTCGGTCCCTTCCTTCTACAGATTAAACATCAAACTCCCAAACCAAATCAAAGACACCGAACACTTCTCCATCCTCAGAGTCCTATCTTTTGACAATCCTAAGTACGCAGCAATTCCATATCACAGTCAGTGACTAACTTCGAGTGGAAAACGTTCAATGCTCTCCTCTGTCTTTATATATCCTCAATTCTTTGCAAATTCTCCAAAAATATCTTTATTTTCAACCATAACATAAACAACTACCAACTCTCCCTAGCGTCGATCACCCAAACCATAATTTTGTCACACCCAAACAACCCGAAGCACCCTAGCATTGCCTTCCACAGACTAAGACAACCATAAAATATTCTAGCCAAACCCATTCGTAGGTTACATCACCAATAGCTTAGCCTTCCAGTCCATCGCATCCTTCCTCCATTCGTGCTCTTTCGTCAACTGTAACACCTTGGCTGATAGACATGCGAGGCAGCTTAGAGGAGGGTTTGCGCAAAGAGGAAGGGTGAAAAAAGGGTTCTGACTTCTGAAGTGAAGACTTATGGAAGGGTACTTGTTGTTTAGAAGCCGGAGTTAACAAGGGCTTGGCCGGTAGTGGGCCAGAGAAGGGCCCATCTATCTTTCATTTTAAATTTCTTGTTGTTATTTGCTTTAGTTAAAACCTTTATGAACATTGGGCTTCGGCCTGCAATCACTATTAAGTCTAGGACTAAGTCCAGTTACGTTCTTGTTAGTAATAGCCCACGAAGGCCTCTGTATGTAAGGGCATCTGCTGCTCAGAAAGGGTTTATCCAAAAAGTTTAAGAAATTTCTATCTTTTCCTCTCAACTATTTCTCTGGAGGCACTCACCCTCCAAGTGAGATCTATACTTTATTACAATATATTACAGAACTGTTACATCAACGCCCCGCTGTAGTCCAGGCCCTAATGCCCCATCACGCTCCTCTCCTCTCTGTCGCATGGTTTCAACCTCTTGATGAGCTCTCTCTCGATTTCTTCTTGTTTCCTCTCACTTTTCCATCTCACAATCGCAACACTGACCTCTATACTCCGTCTACTCAGTTCCTTTTGCTTTCTGTGTTAAATTTATTTTAATACTAGAGACCTGATTAGAAGACAAGTATTGTAAATATATATATTGATGTTCCCTAAAGTTGTCATGTAGCCCTAATTTGAATCCTAGCCACTTTTCCATTCTCTTGGTTTCTCTAATTTTCCTCTCTCTCTCTCTCTCTCTCTCTCTCTCTCTCTCTCTCTCTCTCTCTCTCTCAGGTTATCCTAGGCCTGCACCTTGGCCCGCCCAAGAACTATTTTGGCCCGACCTAACTTGACCCTCAATCATTTTTTTTAAGCCCTTGCACATTATCATTATAGGAATATAAAATATTCTTAGCCACTTTCTCAAGAAATAATAATAGTTGAGAGTATTTAGATCTCAGAATCCATGAAGACATACAAAAGGTTGGATTCAAGCTATTAAAATGAATTTATTCATAAACCTCGACTAGAACCTTTAGAAACAAGCTAAATAGCATAGGTGCTCTCATTATTACATTTTGAGTTCACTATTAATCTGTGTTTGTAACAAGATAGCTAGCAACAACAACGAAGGCAACGAAATGTGCACAATCCACGTAAATCATCAGTCAAAACCCAAACTGGAATAAGGTTCAAAGCCACCCTGACAATCAGAAAAACTCAAAATGAGATTTTTCTCAATACAATAAATCAGACCATTAAAAAACATTCTTTTAGGTACGAATACTAATATCCTCAAATGATACAAGTTAGAAAAAAATGAAGGAGCACAAAGACATTAACACACACGTGAAATCCAATGACATGGATTTCCAAACAGGTTGCCAGCCTTCTTTATTCTTTTATTTTCTAGTTTTTGGCTAACTTGTGCACTCTAACTTCAAACTTTCATAAATTCAAAATTCAAAACTCAAATTTATGGGTATTTTGGTTTTCCTAATTTGAGAGAGAGATGCTACTTACAGAGCAGTCATATTTGTTATGATCACCTCTTGAAACAAACCACTTGATAACCTCTCAATTACAGGAGGACTGCGAATAGAAAAACAATGCAATAAATTGAATGTTAACAACATAAACAATTTGGAGGAAGGGGCACCTCAAATGTAACCAATGTGACCATACAATTATATTTGAGGACTTTTATCAAACACCGGATGTGCATCCATTTTTTTGTGGCTTCAAGCATTTTGTTTACTTTCTTCTTCACCATTTACATTACAAATAGACTATAGTACATTAAAAGGGAAGGTTTCTAACAAAAACATACTGAAGAAAATCTAAAAAGTCTAAACCAACACTGATGATAGTTGAAAAAGCATCAGGCAACAGGGGCGTCTTCACCAATGCTTCCCTGTCTTGAAGCCTCTACTCAGCAGTTGGTTGCCTCGGCAAATTACTCCCATCGTCGTCTGGTTCATCCCAAGGAGGACAAGGCAACAGGGGCGTCTCCAAAACAAATGCTTATGCCCGAAATGGATCCCCCTTAAAAGCTTATGCAGGTTCGGCCCAACAAGAAATTCACCAAGTCCAATGGGCAACGCCGATACACACCAAAATGTCAAATGTGTGATGAACTGGGCCATATAGCAAAATATTGCCCTCACCTACATTGTGTATCTACATCACCTGCCTAAGATACCAAACGGCTTATAGACTCGGGAGCCTCTCACAATATCACAGGAGACTTGGCAAACTTATCTATGCATACTGAATACGATGGTACCGACGAAGTTGTCATAGGTGATGACTCAGGTTTGCATGTCTCACATATTGGTTTCTTGATTCTTAAATCACCCACTCGCACATTTCATTTAAATGATACACTTTGTGTTCCTAGCATACGTAAAAATCTTGCTTTTGTTTATCACTTCACCTCTCAAAATCATGTGTTTGTTGAATTTCATCCATCCTTTTTTCTTGTCAAGGATCAGACCACGGTGGTGGTTTTACTCAGAGGTGCGTGTGAAAATGGTGTTTACACCCTCCCGAAATCACTGGTAAAAGTTCCTCAAAAAGTGGTTGCCAATGTGCATAAACGGACTTAATCGATGGGTGGCAGAAGCGTCTTGGACACCCGTCAAATAAAATTGTTCATCATCTTGTCCAGCATTTTTCTCTTCCATTAATACAAAAAAATGATTATCATCTTTGCACTTCTTGCTCAGTCAATAAAGTGCACAAACAACCATTTCGGATTAATAATTTGCATAGTTATGCCCCACTTGATTTAATTTATACCGATGTTTGGGGCCCATCTAACACTGTTGGCATTGATGGATCCCGATACTATTTGATTTTGGTTGATCATTTTACAAAATATATTTGGTTTTATCCTATGGAAACAAAATCTAGTGTTAGCATGATTTTTCCTCAATTTAAGCATCTTGTTGAAACCAGATTCAATCCAAAATCAAAAGTATTTACTCTGATAATGGTGGTGAATTTGTTGCTCTCAAACAATACTTTGCAATCTATGGGATTAGTCATTACACCACTGCCCCCACACACCACAGTAAAATGGTGTCTCCGAACGTCGTCACCGTCATTTGGTGGAAACCGGCCTAACTCTGTTACGCGACGCTTCCCTGTCATTATTATATTTGCCGCATGCTTATTAAACAACAAATCACCATTTGAGGCTTTATTCCATCAGAAACCAAATTATTTGAAGTTAAAGAAATTTAGTTGCCTGTGTTTTCCTCTAACCAAGCCATATAATACCAACAAAGTTCAGTCCAAAGCCAAGCCCTGCTTGTTCCTGGGCTATTCCACAACCCAAAACACCTACAAATGTTTTGATGTCCAGGCCCAAAAATTCTACTTATCCCGTCACGTCGTTTTTTATGAAAATCAAATCCACTCTCATTCTCAACAGACCGACCCTTCAACCCCTTCCCAGCTCGAGTTGATCATGCCAATCGAGCCACCCATCGCAAATCTGGCACCATCGCAACCACCATCAATGACTTTGGGAGGCCATGAACATCTTGCATCACCTCCAGGTAACTGCTCTCTCTCTGATTTAGGTGCTTTGAGTTTTTCCCATTTTAGCCCTAATTCCTCAAATTCGACTGAACATTTGGATTCCTCACAAAATCCACTCACTTAGATCACACAAATACCATCGTGAATGATGAACCTTCCAATAACACAAGTGTCCAACCCCCTCACCGAACCCACACAATGACCACTCGGTCAATGAATAATATTCATAGACCGAAACAGTTCAACTCAGTGACCAAGCATCCTCTTCCATTAACCATAGAACCAAGCTGTGTGAGCCAAGCACTCCGTGAACCTCACTGGAGACAAGCTATGTTTGAGGAACTTACTGCGCTTATGCGCCATGGTACGTGGAATCTTGTTCCCCACCCAATAACTGCAACCCAGTGGGATGCAAATGAGTTTTTCGTGTGAAAAGAAAACCAGATGGGTCAGTTGATCGTTTTAAATCGAAACTTGTTGCTAAAGGGTACAACCAACATGAATGGTTAGATTACAAGGAAACTTTTAGTCCGTTGTGAAACAGGCCACAATTAGGACTGTCTTAACAGTAGCTGTAATGCAGGGGTGGTCTTTGAGGCAACTAGATGTCAACAATGCATTCTTGCATGATGAGTTGACTGAGATAGTCTACATGGTTCAACCACCGGATTTTAAAGATGACTTCAAACCTAATCATGTGTGCAGGTTACGAAAGGCCATCTATGGCCTCAAGTAGGCCCCTAGGGCCTGGTATTCGGCCCTTGCAATCATTGGCCTTGGATTTCATAACTGAAAGGCAGACTCATCGTTGTTTATATATAGCCACAATTCAATTATCTACTATTTATTAGTCTATGTGGATGACTTGGTGATAACTAGCAATGATATGCACTTTGTGACTGATATTATTCAAAAACTTGGAACTCGGTTCTCTATTAAAGACATGGGGCAGCTTTATTTCTTTTTGGGCATGGAAGTCATTTCAACCAAATATGATATTTTTCTGTTCCAACACAAGTACATTAGGGACCTGCTTTCTAAAACAAACATGGTTGGTGCAAAAGATGTCTCAACCCCACTGTCACAACCACAACTCTCAAATTGGTTGATGGCACTTCATCTACTGATAGTACTGAGTTTCGAAGTGTCATAGGAGGCCTTCATATCTGTCTCTCACTCGTCCAAATATTTCTTTCACAGTAAATAAACTATCACAATTTATGTACAAGCCCACAGTCACACACTAGACAGCGGCAAAAAGGCTTCTCAGATATCTGAAGCAAACAATTTTTCATGGACTTCACATCAGAAAAACATCCAGTTTTAATCTCCTGACATACTTGTATGCTGATTGGGCGAGCAATTTTGATGATCGAACCTCCACTTTCACGTGTATAAGCTTCCTTGGCATCAACCCAATATCTTAGAGTTCAAAGAAACAAAGAGTTGTAGCAAGATCATCCACTAAAGCTGAATACAGAGCTCTCACAAATGCAGCTTCAGAGATAGTGTGGCTATTATCATTGTTCAAAGAACTTGGTCTTCCACTATCGGGTCCACCAAAGCTATTATGTGATAATTTGGGAGTAACACATCTCAGTTTTAATCCAGTACAACACTCATGAATGAAACACATGCAAATTGATCTCCATTTTGTTTGTGATATGGTCAAACGTGGAATTCTCAATGTACAACATTCAACACTCAAGACCAGTTTGCCGATCTTTTGACCAAAACGCTATCACGCCAAAAAATTGAAACATTACGGAATAAGATTGGCTTGGCCGAGGGCAGCTCAATCTTGCAGGGGCATATAAAGGAAGATTTCTCAAATCAAGTAAATGAAAATCAGCAAGATCAGCAAGCAAATAAATAGCCAAAAATCAAGGTTGTCAAGGCTAGCTATAACAGTATGGAATTTCTAAGTTAATATTCTTTGTATCCGTTAGTCATAAATTTAGGAAATTTACTTAGAATAGACTTTGTAATGTTGTATAAATTTTTCATACGATCAATTGAAATGAGTGTGTGAATATTTTTCTATAGTTGGCAGCAATGCAACTCTACTCTGTTACCCTTCAAAATTCATCAGTTTGAACACCAGAAAAATTTGAGGGAAAGTTCTTGAAATAATTATCATGTTGCAGTACTGAGCTAGGCATTATATCTTTAAGGTAGTAGCTAAGGACCCTTCTTCGGATAATTATAAAGCATAATTCGGAGCAAAATCCAGATATTGACACCTTTAGGCAGTTATTTTACTGGAAATGATACTACTCCATAGATTTATATATTATGTAAGCTGTGTACGAAGTTCATGCATGGTAATTAATTAACATTTTGATCAAAGGTTAATTAAAAGATCGAACACATAATATTATATATATATATTTATGACTTTGCATGAGCCATGCAGCTAAATGCAGGATGCCACCCGATCAAAGTTCGATCAGAAGTACTACTTGATATAATTAATTAATTTCCTATATATTCAATCCTGGATTAATAGTTGACAGAGATAATTAATAGAGCTTTTCATACTTTTAACAAGAAGAACTGCATGAGTTTCTCCAAGACATGCTCTTTAAATATTCACTGCATGCTCTCTAAGGACACAGATTGATCTTCGCGCGTCGAATGGTTAGCTTTGCCACTAATGCCCGTACGTGAATAGCCATAAACGGATATCGCAGCAGGTGGCCACTTTCATGCTGATCGGAAACCCTAGCTACTAGCTAGTGTACGTTCTGATTGCTGCATGTATTTCTGTGTATATAGAAGCATTCAAGTCATGCACCCAATATATATATATATATATATATACATATATATATATATATGCATGCTTACCAGAAAAAAAGAATAAAAATTAGAAAAGAAAAACAAGTGTTGATCATCACTCGCCTTTGTTATCATGATTTACATGATCGCGTAAAGACTAGAAGATGATGAGTAAGAAAGACCCGAGTGAATGCCAAGTGTTTCCCTTTTCCTCGCTCTTCTAACAGCTTCCAAAGAAAGAGGGCATGCTTTGAGTTGCCGTTCTGATACGTGCATGGATATTAGGGGCAATTAATGCTGATCCCTACTGCAAGGTAGCTAACTGGGCATAACATATAGCAATTTTCTGTGCGTTTGTTAAGGGAAAAGCGGCTGCTACATGGCTTTGCCTTCCATTTCGGCTTTACTGATCCTAAGAATCTGATGATTTCCAGATCCCGCCGGCACGTACATATATATACATACATGCTAGCTAGAACACGCATCTTGATCACGATGATCGATGGAGTACTGGTCATCCTATAAGTCAATTAAATAATTAAACGGAGGAGATCCCCTGCCCCATGTGGTGATTGATCAACAAGTGTTCATGAAGAAAGGGTCTTCGGTTAATTACCAAAAACGTTACACATGGCAATGTGAATACTCATCCCAAAAATTAACTCCATTCACAGCCAAAGATAGGCACTGACGTGACCACAAAAACCTCGCCTGCCCTTGGAATTAGGAAATGGTCATGGCCACTTGTTAGCTCTTCGATATGCTTGTTTCCTTACACACTCCCTAATCCCATGTATTAATACTCTTCACATTGACTTTTGCTTAATTCTCCTAAACGCATATACACAAAGTGGAGAAGTAAATTAATTAAGCGTAATGACATTAGTGAGAGAGAGAAGGCATCGACATGCATTAAGGCTATCCTTACCACCACCAAATTCAGCAGCTGAGTTGCGACGACAGACTCATGACTTTCCGACGTTCTTGCCAAGCCCTTCATGTTGGCCTGACTCCTCGGGCATAAAAAACCTATTTGATCTTGAGAAAATGGCCGTTCTTGGACATGGCAGTAGTGGTACGGTCTATAAAGTTTTTAACAAGAAAACCAAATCGATTTTTGCGTTGAAAGTGCTTCAGGTCGACCAAAATGTTGTTAGCATTCACCGACAAACTGCACGCGAGGCCGAGATCCTCAAACGAGTTGACTCTCAATATATAGTAAGGTGTCATGGAGTTTTTGATAATGGTTTCACAGAAACTAATGGTGGTGGAGATGGTCTTTGCTTTGTCATGGAGTACATGGAAGGAGGCTCGCTACAAGATGTGTTGCGAGCACATTGGAGACTACCGGAGCATGTAATCTCCGGCGTGTCCAGGCGTGTCCTGGAAGGATTGCACTATTTGCATGGTATGCAGATAGTGCATAGGGACATAAAGCCATCAAATCTACTTGTGAATGATATGGGAGAGGTAAAGATAGCAGACTTTGGGGTTAGCCATGTCGTGGCGGGGACGCGAGAGACATTGGACTCAAACATGGGGACCTTCGCATACATGAGTCCAGAAAGATTTGAACCTGAGAGGTGGGGTGGTGATAATGCAGACGGGTTTTCCGGGGACGTGTGGTCACTTGGGGTGGTGGTGCTGGAATGCTATGTTGGTCATTTTCCATTAATTTCTGCAAAGCAACAACTAGATTGGGCATCATTAATGTGTGCAATTTGCTTCGAGGAGAGGCCGGAGATGCCCGAGACGGCTTCACCGGAGTTTCGAAGCTTTGTTCAGAGGTGTCTAGAGAAGGACTGGAGGAACAGAGGGACAGTGACTGAGCTTCTTGGCCATCCTTTTGTGAAGAAACGTACTTAAGCAATTCTATGGAGATGGCTGGTTAATTGATTGATTACCAGTAATTGCTAGCTTCTGTTTTCTTTTCATTTTCACCTCACACTAGAAGATTTTATTTATCAGATTTTATGATAATTCTTTTAAACAATCTTACTTAATTTCTGTTTGCATGATCTGGGGGATACATAACTCATGATGCTATAGCATTTTGTGGATGAAAACTGGACCTTGAAAATATGCTAAAATAATTGTTAATGCATAGTACTACATGCATGCATTTGATTATGGAGAACAGAAATCTTGTTTAAACCTTAAAAAATATAGTATTTTTTAAAAAATGCACGAGTCCAGCCCTAAGTTGATCTTTCGGTATATATTCTTCTTTTGATAAAATACAATATCAGACATAAAGAAATTACATAAAAATAAACTTATAAATTAGTGAATTTATAACATATTTGATATTATACGTCAGATTATAAAGTTACTTTTATCGTAAAATAGATCTAATAAATCATATGAAACCATGTTAATTTATGAATAGTTTACTTTTATATAATCACTTTGTGTCAGTACCACTTATCTTTTGATCTATTTAGATTTTTGTTCCTACATTATGTGTAAGATTTTAGTTATAATCTTATAATTAACTAATAGAAACCTAACCGAAGAAAATCCATCACGGAACGTATCAAAGGATCAGGTTAGGATAAGAGGTGGTTGAGTTCATTCGTTAGTTATCTGATCAAATAACAAAACTCTTAACAGACCTGAACAACTGTATGGTCGGATGGGCATAATAGTCCGTCCCGATGCTACCACATGGAGTACTAGTTGTTGAAGAAAAAACAAATCACTCTATAATTTTTTTAAAAAAACTTCTTACACATAATGCAGGAAGAAAATTATAGATTGATTTGTTTGGGATTGTGCTGGAAAATATAACTTATAGCTTTAAGACTTATAATTTATAATTTAAGCACCAAGTTCAACTATTAAAAAATTATTTACTATTTGATAACCATATGTTTAAACTATTTTAAACATGTTATGTTTGTTTGGAAACAAATTAAAAAAGTGTTTTCAGAGCTAGAAATGAAGATTACTTGAGTTTTTAAAGATTATGACTATTTTTTTGAAAGTTTAAAAGTTGTAGTTATTTTAAAATTGTATGAGTATTTTCATCCATTGACAAGTTTTTTAAAATTTGAATTACGTTCTGCATTATCCGAAAAAACATGTTTGAGAAAAAATATTAAAATAATATATTTTTCTCAAATATAGTTTTTAGCTTATTTGAGATTAAAAATGTTTTAATATGTAATACCCAAACAATCTATTTTTTTTATTAAAGAGCTTTTAAAGCTATTTAAGCATTTTTTAAGACTTCTAACCCCAAACAGACTTGAAGACATATCACTTTGTAAATTTATTTTTTGTGTGATCTCTTTATAACTGTAACACTTATCCTTAATTTATAATATTTACGTATTCTCTAATGGTACTTTTATCAATTTGATCTCTTGACTTCTTAATTTCCTTTGTTATTATAAAGAAAGCAGCACCTCTAAAAATTAGAACTCACATTTTATGTGTATCGTTTATTAATAATAATAATAATAATAAATGTTAAATGTATTTAAGAAAAACTTATAAAAAAAAATTTACTTCTTCACATTCCAATTAATGATATGTTAAAAATCATAAAATTTGAATTTAAAAAAAAATTAACAAAATTAGTCTTATAAATAAAAGGGTAGTTCTATAGAGCATCCACTGTAGTGCTGCACTCAATGCACATACTACGTGGATGCTTCTGATCCAAGTTTTTTTTTTTTAGATAGCTTCTCTTCGTCTCTCTCATCAGCTCTTTCTCTCTCATCTTCTCTCTCCTACTCTTTCTCATCCCATCATCTCTCTCTCCTAGACTCTCTCTCATCAGATCTACTCTCTCTCTCATCTCAGGCTTTCTCACTCATCTCGAGCTCTCTCTCTCTCATCTCAGTCTCTCTTACTCATCTCGGTCACTCTCTCTCTCACTCATCTCGAGCTCTCTCTCTCTCATCTCAGTCTCTCTCACTCATCTCGGTCATTCTCTCTCACTCATCTTGAGCTCTCTCTCTCTCATCTCAGTCTCTCTCACTCATCTCGGTCATTCTCTCTCACTCATCTTGAGCTCTCTCTCACTCATCTCGGTCACGAACTCTCTCACTCATCTCCGCTTTCTCTCATCTCGGTCTCTCATCATCACTCTCTCTCACTCATCAGCTATCTCTCATCTTGGGGCGAAATGGTTGAACGAGGAGAGCTAAACTGGTTCAGTGTGTTTCCGGTTTACACATCACGTGTGCAATGGATGTAGCCAAACAGTGGCTGCTGTGAAGATTAATTCTAAATAAAATTATAAATACATGTAGCACTACTTTATTAATAAAAGAGAACATATTACATATTGGCAATTCAACCTATAATCAAAAGCAAAACAACGGTACCTTTAAAATATAGTACTTGCGTAGAAGAATTTATAAAAATCAAATTTAAAATTAAAAAAATTAAATTTAAAATAATATTATTTTATTACGTAGTTGTATATAACTTATTATTTAATAATAACTTTATCATTTTCCATATAAATATATATATATATATTGGCAACATTATTGTATCAGAGAGCATTGATTACACATGAATCACATGATTGTTAATTGTCGTTATTGTTGTCGGTGGTGGTGGGAGTACCATTAAAATGGTGATGAGGGCACAAAATACAAATCTATGAAGTTGGCCTCGCTAGATGGGATGGATGACACGTGGTGCAAGCAGCACACACTCAATGATGCGTGACCCTCACCTGTCAATAGAGAGGGTCGAAATGATGTGTCTAGTGGAAAAAATGGCGAAGTATCAAGATCTGACGCACGTGACGCACAGCAATATGGCAAGAGTGATGCTACATCCCCCCGCTGGGGCTCCCGCTGGGGTGATGTAGCATATTTGTGTGTTTTTTAAGGTTTTTTTTAATATATAATTTTTTTTAATAATTTTAAATATTTTTAAAAAATAAAATAAATTCATAATATTTTTAAAAAATACTTTCTTAATAAGAAAGTAAAAAAAATTATTAAAAAATAATTTCTTAATTACTAAGTAAAATAAAAAATATTTTTTTATAATTTTTATTTTACTTCATGATTAAGAAAGAATTTTTTAATAATATTATAATTTTTTTTAATTTTTTAAAAATATTTAAAAAATTATATAAAAAAAAAAATTTAAAAATACATATAAAAATTACTACAATACCCCCAGCGGGACTCCCAGCGGGAGCCCCAGCCGGGGAAGTATCATTTTCCATATGGCAAAGTATCAAAATCTGATGCACGTGACTTTCAAAGGTCACATGTTGTTTGAATCGGCAAAAATTAATTCTTTTTAAAAAAGGAAATAACTAAAAAAAAAATGAAGATGGAGACAATGGAGATTGGTGGTGGGGAGGGATTTCTCACTAAAGTTCCAGCACAAAAATAACTTCACAATGGATAAAAAGAGACCTCACCATGGATGAGGAGGAATAAATAGAATTCCATAAAGGATGGAAAATGAGAAGCATTTGCCCAAAAAAAGAAGAAAAAAGAAATAGAGAAATGGTTTTGAGCATTCTTAGAAGGGAAGGGATACAAGGAAAGGAGAGGAAATGTGTTGGAATCATAGTTTGATTTCATGTTGAAAATGTCATTCTAAAGACTTGGCTTGATTGTGGTTTAACTTTTACTCAAGCGAACTTCAGGCAGATTGTTCACTCGACAGTCCACTCAAGTGAAATTCAAACAGATTGTTCGCTTGACACTGGCTCAACACAGACAGATTGTTCTCTTTTTAGGTCTTCTCACGTTGCTCACGATATATATGTTATGTTATAAAACTAGTAAGTGTGAGAGACATGAGAGCTGTGACCATAACAGAGAGAAGAGAGAGATAACTCATTTTGTGAGATTTGAGAGTTTATTAGGTGTATTGGGGTTTTGGCATTGAGGAGTGCTTTGTGATTTCTCTCTTATACTCCATCTTTGTGATAGTGAATTCCTTGAGATCAACTCCACCAGTTGACGTAGGCTATTGTTCAAGCCAAACCAATTAGATCTTGATGTTCTTTGTGTGATTGTCGAATATTTGTTATTTGCTTCCGCTAATCTATTTCAAAGTTGTCTCTAAATATCCAATTTATCCTAATAAGCTGGTATAAGAGCACTAGGCTCTGTGGAAGATCTTAAGATATGGCTATGAAAAAGTTTGAAGTGGAAAAGTTTGATGGTCAGAATAGCTTCAGCTTATGGGGCATCAAGATGAAGGACGACAACAATCCTTGGCAAAGGTCTTAGATGAGATGGTGTCAGACAAATCTCATACATCGACAAAGGAAGATGAAGAGAAAGCACATAGTGTTATTCTGTTGTCTCTCTCCGATGGAGTATTGCGAGAGGTCGTTAATGAAGAGACCGTCGCGGGTCTTTGGAAGAAACTTGAGAGTCTGTACATGAAGAAGTCGCTCACCAACCGATTGTATCTGAAGCAACGGTTATACACTCTCAAAATGAAGGATACTACTATTTTTGAACATCCAGATGAATTTAATAAAATCATTATGGATATGAGAAATATTAATATTAAGCTTGAAGAAGAAGACCAAGCCTTAATTGTTTTATGTTTGTTGCCTATGTCATTTGATAATTTTGTGAACTCGATGTTATATGGTAGAGATACCATCTCCTTGGCAGATGTAAAATCTACTTTGAATTGCAATGAGTTGAGAACAGAATTGAGTGTGAAAGGCACAGATGATCAAGCCAAGGGCTTGTTTGTTAAAGGTTCACTTGTGGTAGATTTGGGGAAAGAAGTTCGGAAAAGAGTAAGGGTAATTACAGTGGCAACTCAAAATTTAACAAGAAAAATCTTAAATATCACTACTGTCATATGGTTTGTCATTATAAGAGCGAGTGTCCTAGATTGAAGAATAAAAAGGAAGGTACAACTCCTCAAATGTTGTTAACGTTGAATAACAGTCTAACAGCTCTAATGTTGTCCTAGCAGTAAGCAAATCTAGCAGTCATTTTGGTGACAAGTGGGTTATGGACTCAGCTTACACATCCCATATGTGTCCCAAAAGAGATTGGTTCACTACCTATGAATCAATCAACGGTAATTTCATTTTGGTTGGGAATGATATGGCTTGTGAGATTGTTGGGATTGGTTTAATCAAGATTAAGATGTGTAATGGAACCATTAGAACTTTGTGTAATGTTTGACATATTCTATCCTCAAAGAAAAATCTTATGGCTGTGGACACTCTAGACTATTTTGATTATCAATATATAACTGTAGGTGGAGTCATTCGAGTCTACAAGGGCTCTTTGGTTGTAATGAAGGGAAATAAGACTGATGGTCTGTATTTTCTTCATAGCAGTACAATGATTGGTAAAGTTGCAATATCAACTTTAGAGGATCTAGATTCGAACATCACTTGAATGCGAGTGAGAAGTCTATGGTTATCTTGAGTAGCAGGTTTACTGACTTTGAGGTCCATCTTTTGTTATCCATCTAGAGGTGGCGTTTAGTATTTACTCATGTTCGTTGATGAGCATTTGAGAAAACATCGGGGTTTATTTTTCTGAAGTCTTGGAGTGACACGTTTGATGATCTTCAAACATAGAAAGGCTTTGATTGAGATAGAGGTGGGCAACGGGGCCCCGCACCCCACTGCACTGCCCCGTTCTCAGGGGCGGCTCAATACAAATCGAAGCCTAAAGCGAAATTTAAGTGAGTCATTCGTAATTATAATACAATAAAATATAAATTATTATATGAAATATATTCAAAATTTTCAATAAAATGAGATTTTATTCAAAATCTTTAAATACAGTTTTTGTGAATTTATATTTACAATAACAACTTAAAATGAGGTCTCAATGCAGATTTTATGCCTCAATTTAGTAAGATCTTAAAAAAATTATTTAAAAGATAAATAATTCATTGTATTACTTATAAAAAAAAAATTCATTGTAGTAAATATTAAATTTAGTATTATGAGGCCTTGCACACATTGAAAACTATAAAAATTATTTAAAATTTTATTTAATGGAATGGTTTTTATTTTATTTTTAAAAAAATATTAAAAAAAAAACACCTCATTTTTATTTTTGGGGGCCTTACATAAGTGGTGGCCTTAGGCAATGGCCTTACCATTGAGCCGACCCTACTCGTTCTCCCCACCCCGGCCATGTGGGATTGGGATTTCGTTCAGCATATGCAGGGGGCGGGTGACCCCTCCCTCACCAGAGGCCTCCAGCAAAGGCCGAGGACGAAAGGGGCTAAGCCCCGCTTCGTTTTTCCCCCGTCCCACATAATATATAATATATTTATATTATATATATTAAAAAAAAAAACTCCATAAGTGAAACAACGTCATTTTGTCCATTCAAAAACGACGCCGTTTCATTTTACCTGTTAAGTCCCCCCTCTCTGGCATGTCTTCTTGTGGTTCTCAAATTCTCTCTGAGACTCAGACTCTCTCGTGCTCTCTCTCTCTCTCTTCTCTCTTTCTCTCTGTCTCTCTCACACGAGCACGACATCTGAAGACTGAGACTTGTTGTCGCTCCGTTCGTCATTTGTTGCGCCAAAGGTAAGACTCCTTACTCCGGACCTCGATTGGAACCTAGATTTTTTATTTTTTATTTTTTTATTTTTTATTTTTTAGTGTTGAATTGGAGATTGGAGGAATGATGGGTTGAATCGGAAATGGAGGATGTGAATGATTGTGAATTTGTGTGCTATGGATTCTGATTTGTGCATGTGTTTAAAATTGAACGAATTTGTGTGGCATGTGCATTGTCTTTGATTTTATTTTGTTTTATTTTATTTTTGTAGTTTGTAGTTTTCGGATTTGGAACCCTAAATTAGTTTAGGGTCCAAATCCAAAACCCTAATAAATTGATTTAGGAGTTTCAATCGAAACCCCTGAAATCTCAATTTAGGGGTTACGGATTTGGACCCTAATTTTTAAGGTTCCAATCCGAAATTCTAAATAAATTGATTTAGAGTTTCAATTCCTAAATCAATTTAGGGTTTGATTTAGGGATTTCAATTGAAACCTCTAAAAGGCTAAATCAATTTATTTAGAGGTTTCAGATTGAACCCCTAAATCAATTTAGGGGGTTCAGATTGAACCCCCTAAATTGAAATTTTAGGAGTTTCAATAGAAGCCCCTAAATACTGGTAGGGGGCTTAGTGGAATGTAGTCCATTATTAAAGTGAGCGGGGCGGATTGGACCCCACCCCTGGCATGCAGGGCGGGATGCGGGTAGCACCCTTACTTAATTTGGCAGAGAATATTGGTTGTTAGCCTTTCACACGTGTGTATTCAAAAGGCGTTGTTCAAGTAAATAGTATATATAGTGGTGCGTTACTTTTGTGTGAAGAAGTTGAATCTTTTCATTAGGACCAAATTTGTGATTTGGTCAAGTTGTTTATGGAGATGAAGACTTTTGGGTGGAAATGAATTTTCAAGAGATAGGCGTTGTGCGTCCTATTTGAGATTTGTGGTGGAGTTTTTTTTTTCCCCCTTTGGTGGGCATTTTTAATATCTTTGTTGTCGAATGGTGAAATTCGACTTGGTGGAATTCATTTTGTTCAGCTTTGACAGAATTCAAGTCAATGTGGAGATTTGTTGGAATGGTGGCTTGATTTCCTACTGAAAAAGTCATTCTAGAGACTTGGTTCGACTGTAGCTCAACCTAGGCTTGAGTGTAATTCAAACAAATTGTTTGATCAATATTCGCTCGAGTGAAATTCAAACAGATTGTTCATTCGACACTCAGCTTGAGCGAATGTTCAAAAAACCTAATTTTTAGGTCTTCTCATACCGCCCACGATATATATGTTATGTTATAACATTTGTAAGTGTGAGAGACGTGACAACTACGGCCAAACAGAGAAGAAATAATTCATTTTGTGAGATTTAAAAACTCATTGGGTGTATTGAGACTTTGAGATTAATGAGTGAATTTGTGATTTCTCTCGTCTTCTATCTTTGTGATAGTGAATTCTTTATCAACTCCGTTAATGGACGTAGACTATTTTTCAAGCTAAACCGCTTGAATCTTGGTGTTCTTTGTGTGATTATCAAAAATTTTGTTATTTGGTCATGCTAATCTATTTCAAAGTTGTCTCTAGATATCCAGTTAATCCTAACAAAATGCTTATAAAGTTGCATGCAGAAACCTAGGCAATGTGTTTAGAACTGACCGTTCTATGCTTCCTTCCGCTGATAAGCATGAGGTTCGTGCGTGAAGGTAGAAGAGATGAAATTTATGCATGGGAAATAAACATTCTTTTGAAACATTTTTCTGCTTTCAATGAGTCCTGTCTATCATGGAAAATAAACAAGAAAATAAAAACAACAAATTCCAGCTCCAACCACATTACTACGCAGATCCTAGTTTACTCGTGAAATAAAACCCATGGTCCGTTTTAGACCAATCAATATCTCCATCTCAAGTTCCGATTTGATGCTGCTGAAGTGCCAAACGCTAGAAACATAAATGTGATTGTGGATGAGAGAGAGAGTGCACAACAATTAGAAAATAAGAATCCGTCTTATAAGCCAACGTTACAATTTATCGAACATACACAAGTCTGCTCAAGCACACAGCCACACTTTTTTTTTTTTTTTTGGGATAGGTAAGCACACAGCCACACATATATAGTAGGTCAATACCCATAGAAACCTTTCACTCGGCCTAACTCTACATTACATAGTATGTTCTGTAGCTATCACTTGAAAAATTATGGTGCTAACAACATCCAATATTAGTTGACAAAGGAAGATGTCCAACGTTCAATATATTTGCTCATTTCTCAAATTTCATGAAAATAGACAAGGGAAGATGTTCAACAACTCTGCATAAAAGAAAAATGATTATGGGGGTCAGAAACTTTAAGCCCTTCCATGAATATATGTTGCTCGAGATGAATTTCACCACTCGATCAGCTTTAATTAATTTGAAAAGGTTACATGAGTGCCAGGAAGAGAGAGAGAGAGAGAGAGAGGGAGAAGCACAACCTCTTAATTGTTCACGTCGTCGACTATGCTTCTGTTCTAAGTATTCTGAACTATTTTGGTGGAGCCAAATTCAAACTCTTTGAAATTTCTGTCCGCTTGTGAAAGAAACCACCTGATCCAAAGTTTACAATTAAAAAAAAATACCAAACTCAAGTGACTAGTGTTGTGATAAAAGGGTGATAGAATGAGAAGTATGAAGGCAACTTCAAACCAAACCAGGCTATCAAAACCGCAAACAGTACTAAGCAATCAGTTCTAGATTATAATACATGTTTAAAGAAAATAGAAAATTAGATAAAATATGAAAAATATTGTCAAGGCCATGCAAATGAGCAAGACTGTAAAGGATATGCCATCAAGCATTCCCTTTGGTAAATTGATCTTCTATACAGACTTTCATAAACTAATTGATTACGTCCCTGTTCGTGCAGCACATGTAGATCCTCACTTGATACTCATTCAAACAAAACCTAGAGCACAAATAAGGTCATGACTGCCCAATTATTTTGATTTTAACAGTTCTGCATTTGTTCAAATAATATTTATATATACATAATTAATAGCTGCCATGGAAAATTTATTGTTAGTAATTCAAGTATAAGGAGAATAGATGGTGATAAATACTAGGTCAACCTTACACTATATAATAGGATGTTGACAAGGAGAAAGTATAAAATCTTATCCTCACTTTTTCTAAATCCAAAACCCTATTCTTAACAAAATCTACTAAAGTGAATTT
>QEOT01005265.1:91107-101427 GCA_003123785.1 Pterocarya stenoptera | reverse complement strand
TTTATTAAATGATTGTACAGCCAGAAGACGCGTCCGGTTTTGATTCTGTCTATTATTTTATTTCTTTTCGTATAAGACAGAAAAATGTGTACTTTATACATTAGACAGAAATTATAGATTAGAATATGTTTCCTACCGAAATTTAACGAAGTTTGCTTGGAAAGGTGGGGGAAATGGAGAAACCGAGAAAGGGAATGGGCCCAACTTATAAAACAATAATAATTACACAGAAAAATTCCATTTTTATTGAATTAAATAGTAAAATAATTATTGTCATTTTGCAAATGAAAATGAATTGTGCATTGGTAAAAAAAAATAATCAATTATTATTCATTATTTTATACTCTACACTCTATAAAAAACACTCTCATATCTTATAAAAAAATTAAAAATATGAGATGTGAAAGTAAATAATAACTAATGTATAGAATTCTTTAAAAATATTTACTATTATTGTTCATAAACGGTGAAAGACCTTGTAAACAATGTAAGGACAGTAAAATTTCTTGTTCCTTCTCGTGCGGGTGCACTCTTTTAGAAAAAAATATATAATTTATTATTAAAAAAATAATTTTTTCATGTAGATCTTATTTTTATTTATTTTTTTTGAAAAAAAAAAAATGTGCAACACTTAGTCACTTCACAACTGCAAATATTATTTCTCATATGAAAACTCTTTGTTAATGGACAAATGACCCGTTCTCCTTTGTACCGGTGGCTTATCTGCCTGAGTTTCATTTCCTTACTATATTCCTTCCCTTATTAGCAGTCGTATTCTCTCGCAATCTTGATCTTGCTTGCTGATGATAAGATCAGCTCGCCTTCTTGTTCCAAAAGTTAGTTCAGTACAGCAGACCCGTGCCCTCCCTTATTGTTGTAGAGATAATGGTTTACTTTCTCTTTAAATATTAAAAATATTATCATTATAAATATAGACATAATATTATAAAAAATGATAAATATAAAATCATTTGAATTTATACAAGTCGAGTCCAGCTTTATACGAGCCTTATAATTTAATTTTCGATTATAACCTTATTTCGTGAACGGTTCATTTGGCGAATAAATTAAGATGAAGTCAAGTTTAAGCAAATTGAGTTCGAGTAGCTTATTGAATCTTGTTAGTTTATGGCCGCCCTAATTTGCAAATCAAAATGGATTATTTTATTACTTACCCAATTGAACTAAAAACTCAAGTTTGACCAAAGTCATGTTAGGATAGGTTTAGAAAATATGTTTCATCCAAAATTTTCATCTTTATCTCATCTTATCTTTATATTTTTTCAAATCTCCATATAAAATATAATAAATAATTTAACTTTTTCAAATCCCAATATAACTTTTTTAAATTTCAATTCAATTTTTTCAAATTTTAAAATTAAAAAATAATATTTTAAACTTTAAAACAAAACACAAAATTCTAATCTCAACTCCAAATATATTCTAAGTAACTTATTAGTAAATGTTCTAAATCCAAAAAATAAATAAAAAATAGGTAAAAATAAATGTAATGTATTATTTGGAAAGATGATTAGAAGAGTCACATGGACTACTTCGGTAATTCCACGTGGAAACGCAAGGAAAGGAAAAACAGCCGTTGCGGAGACCAGTGGCATGCCGAAGACTCGAAACAAAATGAGTTGAAAAAGCGTCCCCATATTCTCTCTTATTTGCCAAATTGTCCTTCTGAACACTATTTCCTCTCTCTGGCACGTTTCTCTCGGTATCTCTCGCCCTCGCTCTTCCCTTCGAGTCTTCAAGGTCATGTTCGGAGAGAAAGATCTCTGTAATGGGGCTGTTTCCTGTGAGCGCGACAATAGTTCTCAGGGAAAGCTCAGTGGGCACATTTCTGACCGAAGAAAGGAGAACCCAGATGAGAAAATGAGATTTTCTGAGAAGGGCATGGGTTTTCTCAGAGAATCGGTTACGGGTTCCGATGGTTTCCGATCAAAACACCCCAAAGCGGGGACCTCGGGCTCCCAGGAGCTCACTCTCAGCTACCTCTGCGACAGTTCCAAACTGGGTCTTTCCGAGAGGGAGATTCCGGCGAAAAGTTTGCACAATACCTTCGAGAAAGTCGCCCTCAAACGCAGAGAACCCGATAATTCAAACCAAGATGAAAAATGGGTAGAGAGAGATTTCCTGAATTTGAACGAAACCAGAGGAAATTCTTCAAAACAAGAGATCATGGACGATGTTGAGGGGGAGAATATTGTAGATAAGAAGCCAAAGCTAGATATTCTGAATCTGTCTCTAGCTTTACCTGATGTGTCACACTCTATCAGTGCTCTCAACCCTTCACAAAATGCCGATCTTCCGGCTCGGTTGAAGCCTACTAGGAGTAATCAATCTTTGGCACCATCTGGTAACAATCAGCAAACCACTTGCTCCAATGATTTCACGGCGCCTTCGATGTCTTACTCGTTTTCCCACCCTCTTTCCCACAACCCCAGTTGCTCGCTCACCCATAATTCGACTGAGAATTACGAATATTCGGTGGGGAGAGAGGACCAGATTTGGAATTGTGGGGAGGGAACTAATGGTTCGGTTCATAGTCGGTTTAAGCCCATTGGCGATGGGGTAGTAACGCTGTCGAATCACGGTGGAAGTCTTTTTTCGACGTTGCAGGGAAATCAGAGCAATCGTAATAAGGAATTGTGTAATAATAGTCATTATAAGACTACTACGAGCTCGGATAACCATTCATTTTTCCCGTCTGAGCTCCCAGCTAGGCCAAGGTTTGATACGCAGTCAGGCGATTCGAGGGGACGGGGTTCGGAGGGGTTGAGGAATTTTGAGGGTGTAGATGGTGGTGGGAGAGTTAGAAAGGCTTCTGGACCGGAGAGGATTATTCGCGACATCATATCGGATCCTATTCCTACCATGGCTCAGACAATTCAGGAGCTTCCCGATGACACCGTTNAAAAAAAGGTTTTCTTTATTATCTGCTACTCCCCATTATGCGCCACTCTGATTCATATATAAGGTTTTTGGTTTTAGTCTCTGATTATGAGTTCTACTTACTAATGAAGAAGTACATATTGTTTTCTTCTTGTAATGGCTTCTTGGAAACTGAGGACTTATTATCTGCCATCAATAAAGTGAAGAATAACATAGGGGGCAAAGGGCTCTGACACCAAATCGACTTGGTAAAGTAGCAGAAGAATATTTTTAGGGCACCATGACCAGTTCCAGATCACTTTAGCAGGCTGCTTTTTAATTATTTTGGTTCCTAGATTTATAATAGTTTGACTTTGTTATAATTTATTTATTTATCTTCATATTAGTGATTTTGAGGTTTTAAGAGTGTGAATAATGGTTGGATTTCAGTGGAAATTAGAGACGCAAGAAGTTGATAGATGTAGGAAATGCATCTCGTTTTCTTAAGCATCAAACACCTGTGTTTTGGGTGTCACACCTTGGTGAATATTCCATTGCACAAATCTGGAACAAAGCATGGTTAGCTTTAGACATTTTAGCAAATGCTTAACCCAAATAAGACATGGGAATAATGTTTTTTTTTGTCTACTAAATCTACAAATAAAATATAGTGACCTTAATTATATAAAAGGATCCAAGATCAGAAGTAGAGCCAATATCAATAAATTTCGAAAATTATAGAAATTCCCCGACTCCTTAATTAAAATAAAACCAACTTCTTGCTGACTGCATCAACCAGCTTATAAGCTATGTATCTAAAATCGGAAATGGATTGCTGTGATGGATTAGGGCACCCATGTAGTGATTGAAAATATATTAATTTACAATTAGCCAAGTCATTCCGTAAGTGCTAGAAGTGATGCTTATATTTCAATTACAGAAGTGATACTGAAAATATGAGTTACCTTATCATGCATGATGAGTTTGCAGGACATGTTATTATAGAAGTCAGAGGTTTATTTCTTGGTCCTTTTGTAAGGGACATACTATTGCCATGACCATTCCATTGCATGGACAGCCTTTAAAAAATGCTGAATTAGCTGCTCTAGACATCCATGGATGCAATGAAAGTAACTGTTTTCATGGTCCTTCTTCCCTCTCTATTTTTTTCTTGTACAAAAGCCTTTCTGTGTTGGTCTGCCTGTCTGAACCTTGGTTTTCCAGATGGTCTACCTATCTACTGGGTGAGTGAGTCTAACTCACATCCAATGAGCTTTTGTTAAAATCTACGCAACATACAACCAGCTTATCCATATCACAACAGTTGTTTTGGATTTTACTTTTCTGGGACTCCATGTTGGGTTTTTGTTGTATATATTAAAATCTGTTAAAAAATGACGTTTTGAGAAAAAGATAGGAGTCTAGAAATTTTATTTAGGTGTGCTGCTAATGAACTAGACTGCTAAATTAATCTCACTGATGGCTTGCCAACATCATATATTTAAAGCTCTAAACTGTGATTGGATATTGTACCTTTTCCAAATGCTTCTTAAAAATAGCAATGTTGGGGAAACTGTGTGAGCAGTGAGAGTATTTTCCATCAATCTGCATGTGAAAGTTCAAAATCCTTGGTTGTAAATATGTCTAGTAGAAAAAGTGGAGCCATTAACAAATATAAGATCTAATGTCATGTATCAATACAATATTTCATCATCACCATCTACGATGATAGTTTCCATATTCTGATACAGCCGCATACATATCAGTGTGCACACAAATACTGCAAATTTTTGTTGGTTGGTTGAGTGTTATTTTGGTTATAATTTACCTTTGTATATTTGTTAGTGCGGAACTCTGATGTTTTTTTTTTTATCAAATAGACACAGGGGCCATGCCTGACTTTCCTGCTTCAGGTATGGTTTCAAAAGCTTTGGTGGCAACTCAAGCTATCCTTGGGAAAGAAGCAACGCCTCTTCCACATGCCACTTCTCTACCCCCAATGTATACTTCATACAACACGAGCTCTTCTAGTATGCGTAATGATTTACTGTCTATTGATCTTCGCCAGTGTGACCTCAAACCTTCCATCATAAGTGAATTGACAACAGAGGCTGATTTCCGGTTTGGTCCAATTCCAAAGAAAGATGGGTTCGACAGCTTGGAAAGTTTAGTGAGGATCAAGGAAGCAGAGGCAAGGATGTTCCAGAGCAAGGCAGATGATGCAATGAGAGAGGCTGAAGGTTTCCGGCGAATGATCAAGACCAGGACTGAAAAGTTGGAAGAAGAGTATGCTGGAAAGCTAGGCAAACTATGTTTGCAAGAGACAGAGGAAAGACGAAGGAAGAAACTGGAGGAGCTAAAGGTTTTGGAAAATTCTCATTGTGATTATCACAACATGAAAATGAGAATGCGAGCTGATATTGCCGGTTTGTTAGAGAGAATGGAGGCAACAAAGGAGCAATGGGTGTGATTTCTTCTTGCTTTTAACGATGATGATAATAGTGTGTAGTTTGATCATGTTACCGATTTTGGATTCTGCTTGTATAATGAATGCAATATGAACCATCATTTCTGTTGTGAAATTTCAGAACTGGCTTTTCTCCTCTTCATGCATTTTTCTCGGTAGTTTAACACATGGTGCCAAACAGTATTGCAGCACTTGAAAAAGGGATAGTAGCATTTTGATTTATGTTGTCTTTATTGGATTTGAAACGAAGCCGTTCACCTTGCATAAAATGATGCAAGTTGTTATGTTCGTTTTGAAGGATCAAAACTCACGAATTAGTAAAAATGCAGCAATTTTGCTGAGGAAAGCGAAACAGATACAAATTCATCGCAGCTCACAAAAAATAAAAAATAAAATAAAACAAATCTCGTCATCAGCCATCATTGCCTTGTCAAAGTTCTTGGATAGTGATGTTTGCGGTTGCTGGAACTTAACATTTTGGGCCACAAATGCTTATTAGTTATTTATCGTTTAGTTATAAGATGAGAAGTTTATTAATAGTAATGAGATAATTTATGAATAATAATTAAATGGTTTGAACTAAGATTTTCATAGGGTTTTGAGAAATAAGAAAAAAAAGTGAATAAAAAAATATAAAGTTAAAAAATGGTTAGTGTTAAGGACGTGTTTCACACCATCAACTATACGGATAACCTGCAATAGATGAGATGACAGCATGGGTTGCCCAGTGGAACTCCAATGTCTAAGTTAAAGAGAAGTGGTCTCAATAAAAGTATATGAATGAATGACAAATAAGTTACCTTTAGGTATTATTTATAAAAGCATGAAGGTGTTGATAACGGCTAGCTCCAGATTTTATCTTAGATAACTCTCGAATAAATTGATAGAATAGTTTTCCTGATCCATGAAAGGCGTTATATATTCTCTATATTATCCATTTCATGTCCATAGGTTCAACTTCTGGGCTTGCAGATCAAACCTGATTCTTGTGGCCTCAGACTTGGGCCCTCCAACATATAGACTTATTCCTTCGAGACCTTAAATATCCTTTCTAGTTACCCTGCTAATTTCCTTCGTGTTTGCACGTGGAAAATCCATCAATTCGTGCTTTCAATCTACCTCGCTAGTTTTGGATAGATGGACGACCCCTGAGATCATTACTCCTTTTACCCCTCTGGGGTTCTATGCTAACTAAGGTGTGGGCTTTGGAAGATTCGACTTTTTGTTACGTTAAATATGTGGCCCACATCATTGGTAATTGTTCCTGCGCTTGTGTTCATTTAAAAAAAAAATGATAACTGACGGCGCTGTAACCATTTTGCCTTCCCAAGAATCCCTCATCCTTGCTTCTTTTTCCCACTCCACTTCTTTTATCTTCTTGTGTCATTTCTTCTTCTCGTTTCCTTTCATTCCTTAACTCTCTTCTCAAGTTTCAAGAGACACTCGCAACCCTTCACCATTTTGATATCATTTCTTCCAGTTTGTACGATAATGGCTCAGCGTAGTTCTTCTCGTGTTCCCAACTAAGCTTCTACCCAAACCCCATCAAGGGTTTCCTCCCATTCTGCGCCCAAACCCTCTGAAGGTTAAATTTTACCTTTGTTTGAGGGGTTCACGTGTCGCTCCACACTTGTTGCTCAAGACTTGACAAATTTGAGGACTTCGTATCACATCCCTGACACCGTGGTTCTCCCTCTCCCCTCAAAGTGTGCTGTCAACAAGGAAGGCTTGTCAGGGAGAGTTGCTCTCCCAATTTGTGCCTACCATTCATCTGCCTATTCGTAATGTCCTTGAACCTTCAATTGGCTCCTATCAAATTTCATTTACACGCATGGCGTGTGCTTTTGTGCTCATGTGTGGTGTTTTGTATGATTCTGGAACCTCTGGGGAAGATGTACCCAGATCTGACTGCTCACAAATTTCTATTTCTATTTCATGAAAGGCCTACCAGGTAATATCTATAGTTTTTCATGTTCGCTCACAACGTTTGGCGGCATTCAAAAGCCACCACTTGAATGCCAAATAGTGGAAAAAGAAATTTTTTCCTATTTCTAGTGGTGGCTGGAAATTCCCTGCCTCTGAAATGATCATTCGGGACTTCCCTATCTCGGCTAATTGGGGCAGGGTCCCTGATGACAAAAAGATTATTATAGATATGACTGACTAGAATGTTTTTGCATTGACATAGTCTTTAACTGAGCCAAAGATAATGAGGATGCCCTATGGACTGAGAAGCTTTTGACACCCCAATATTGACAGATTCCTTGTTGTACCTGATCTCTCACATGTTAAAGGGTACAAATTAAAGGATGTGACGCCTCCCTCAAAGAAGAGGCCTACTTCCCCATCTTCTGAGACTCCTAAAAAATGTCTTCATCGCACTAAGGGCAAGGCATCTGCTAATCGCCTTGCTGAAAACGTTGAANGGGGGGGGGGGGGGGGGGATTCTCCTATACATGTGTCAGTGCCTACGTCTCTTGGGCTTGACGACCTTGATGGGCTCATGGGCCAAGTCCTTGTCAACTTGGCCACAACCTTTGACTTTGATCTACCCCAAGGGGTCTGACTCAATGGATACACCCCCTTTCGAGTTTCCTTCTCTCCTCTCATCAGTTTCGATTTCCAGTGGCAGCGAGTGTGCATCTGACATATATGACACCTTCTCTATGGGCATTACTGGAGTTATGGCATCTGAAATTGTGACTCCTACTAATGGCGGCTCCCAAAGTTTTGTCGTGGACTCTTTGATCCCGAGGGGAAACCTTTATGATTGTGGGGACTAAGCTCCAATCTAAGTTCCCTCCCTACAATCGTCTCGGGGGGTAAGACGCCACCTACAGACCATGAAAGAGTCTCCATTCCTTTTCCTACCCTCCTCATTCGACGGTGACGTGGATTCCTCAACCCCTAGGGGGTGGGTCATCCAAGGAAGGGGAAATGGAAGGGGGGAAGTGGGGGATGGAGATGAAGGAGATGGAGACAGAGACGGAAGAGATGGTGGCCCCATCGGTAGTTTTGAATTTGCCACCCCTATGGACCAGAGTGCATCTGTGCCTGAGGTAGAGGTTCCAGCTACCTCTTCTACGCCTTTGACGCATTCTTTAGGGAGAGCCCATGTGGAGGGGCAGCGAGCCATGGCGGGAAAGATTAAGGGGCCTTCTCACCTGGGTTCCCCTCCTTAGGATGGAGCAGTGGCGGAGATGTCTCAACGCTTGAAATTTTTTTTTTTCCTTCGATATGATATTGTTGGCTTGGTTGTACTTTCTTTTACATGTGTGGAACATACCTTACTATGTAGTTGTGCTTTGCACGGTGTGGATGACTTGACGGCTTAGATTGGAGTCGGAGGTTCGTACCAGGCGAATGTTTGGGTTCTTTGCTAAGAAGGAACTAAGTCAACTACTGGCCAAGAAAACTGAGGTGGAGTCTTACCTAGAGCAGTCTAACGGGCACATCCGCTCCCTGGAGGGCGCCATCGAGCTCCTTCGTGATGAAGCATCTGAGCTCCATGGTGAATTACTTCGCACCAAATCCCTTAATGCGCGTAACAGCTTCACCTTGCAATTGGCAGAGTCTGAATGAGATTCTGCTCATGCCCAACTATCTTGCATGAGTGGAGAGTTGGTGTGATAATCCGGACTTAGCTAGACTTTTATCTATATTTACATTGACTAAGTTTTTATTTTATTAAGGGCCATGATTTAGGCATAGAATGTTAAGACATTGGGGCTTAGGATTAGATAACCAAAGCCCAAGAGAAGAGCCTTTTAAGCCCTTGCATTTTCATCCAACTAAGTGGGCTTGAGACCAAAAACCCTAGAAAAGCCATAGGTCAGGCCCAAGTGATGTGGC
The DNA here is from genome assembly GCA_003123785.1 of Pterocarya stenoptera. Taxonomy (NCBI): domain Eukaryota; kingdom Viridiplantae; phylum Streptophyta; class Magnoliopsida; order Fagales; family Juglandaceae; genus Pterocarya; species Pterocarya stenoptera. Next base: position 92,228 of record QEOT01005265.1, on the reverse strand, counting down.
TTGTGCCACTTGTCGCACATGCGTAGTCCATGAATCTAGATGCATAGTCCTGCAATCTACTTCTCCTGTGTTAAATAATTGAATAGTAATGAAGAACACTACAAGTGTAAGCATGTGCAAAATATCCTTCTTTCCCTTCATTATATATAAATTATGCCAAGTCTATCTTAATAAATATAGCATTCCAATGTTTCAAGTGACACATCAAACAAAATATGATCATCAAAAGTATGCTCTATACTCAGGCTTGAAAATAAATCTTCATAAAAAATAATTTTGCTCAACTACTCCACCAAGATGCTCAGATTTCACAAAATGCTAGAGTGTGTGTCAATTATGTGTATATCAGTGCATATCGCATAAAGACAAAAATTGTGTAATCCAATTCACACACACTAATAAAGAAAAGATGAGCAATAAAAGAAAAATTACACAGAAAATAAAGAAAGAGAAGCAATCAACAAACAACAACACAGAAAATAAACAATTGTGTAATCCATTATACACACACAAAAATAAACAAACAACAATACAGAAACTAAACAAAGAAAGGCAGTAAAAGAAACAAAGCAAATAAACAACAAGATGCAATAACAATAACAATATTTAAGTACGCGTGAGTAAAGAAAAACTTCCTGACCCAATGGGAAATGCTTGAGGTGAAAAATATGCGAAAATTTTTATGCGTTCCATTTCAACTAAGTGTTGAGTGTTCTCAACACTAGTACCCTGAAGTGGGATCGAGTTTGAAGGAGAGATGATCTGCCAACTAAGCGAGAGTCAAATGAGCGTTCATCCAATTGCCGTAAAACCTGGAACCCGATAAGTGTCGTAAATCCCGAAGTTTGACAAGTGCCGTAAATCAAGGAGTCCTGGGTCCCATGTAATAGAACCATCGATGTGACAAACACTTTAAGCCTCGAGCTCCATCCTGGGTCCCGATTCATGCTGTAAAGCGCAAACGGACAAATGCTTTATGGCCTCGAGCTCTGCTATAGGTCTCACATGGATCGATCTTCGCTGAGCCTTTGAATGCTCTAGGCCTCTATATAAGAGACCATTTCCACTCTTTCCAAACACAGAACAATTTCTGCATTTCTCATATTTCTTGTTTTTTTTTT
>QEOT01005265.1:53625-86771 GCA_003123785.1 Pterocarya stenoptera | reverse complement strand
GGTTTGAAACCCGGGTTCCGGTCCGGGTAGACCCGGATTTCCGGGTCGGAACCCGAATGAACAGTGCTAATCACAACCACTATGAAATGCCATTCCCTAGTTGTATGTTACGGTGTTGAGGTGGTCCGCAACCAATCATAGCAGGGGTGTATAGTATGAAGAAGACTGATCATCCAGGGTAGTGACAACTGACTTATTTATCAACAAAGGAATCTATTTTCAGCCAAGGAATCTATTTTCAGCCCAGGATTCTCTAGAAAATGTCAGTGAAATCCCATGTTTTACTTTACTGAAAAACATAACAAATAAAATGACACACACAAACTGGCTTACTCACTCATTGAATGATAGTCCAAGAAAAGAGGATGAGAAAAAAGAACTACTCAGGTTTTGGAATGAGTTTTTCACTTATTTATTGCAAAAGCCTCACAAGATTTTACAACATAGTAAGACTAACACTGTTAAGTATAAGGAAACAATCTTCGATATTTTGGAAAATGCAAAAGAGAGATTCCCATTAAGAGATGAAGATTTACGTAAGATCCAATAGGAAATTGAGAACATTACTCTATTATTCGATGAGAAATCCATTTTTAGGTCAGCTTCCGACATAATCAAAATGTTAATCTGGGATAATGAGGAATGTGCTAAGGATTATCTCAAGAGAAGGGAATTCGAAAAGGATGATCTTGAATTGCTTTTAGTGTTCGGTCAATATACGATTGAGGCATTAATAGTTCATGTACTAAGTATGTTTTTTTACTCAGTTGACTCTAACTCACTAATTCGTGTTGCTTCTTTGGTTGAACAACTAGAGTCTACTGTCCGTCACCATGCTTCATTATTGAATAGCCGGCCGGTGTAATAAAAAGTTCTCTAGTGCCACGAATGATTCCCAGTCTGGTAATGATTTCGAAGTATAAGGATAGGCAAATCTGAAAATTGGTGATGATGTATCCCTTCGGTTCCGGCTTAGTTCAATTCATGGAGGAAAGGAAATTGATCAATTTAGTGAGTGAATCGAACGGTAGTGGTTGAGTGAAGATAAAGAAAGGATCTTATTTTCGTCCAAGTTCTCTCTACGCAGTCTGCAACTAATTTGATATTTCATTACTACCGATCAAGCTCAACCTGCCTATGGTATGCAAACCTTGAGATTGGACGAGTGCCTGCCGGGGTGATCAAACTCCTAGATACCTGTCCGATCTATCAGGGGGTTACTTAAGTGGTCCAACAGGTGGCCTATATGATCGTTACCGCCTCTTAAGTTCAGGTGACCTTAATAATTTTTATATTGATATTGGAGGAGAAAAGAATTACGAGAAACTGTGTCTTGTAATGAACAAGCTGTAGGGTCAGGCCTTTCAAATCAACAGAGCTTGGTTGAAATATCTTAAAGAGATAATGAGGACTCATTTGTTGAATCTGGTTTACTCATGCCAATCTTTCTATCCTCTATGAATATCAAAGATGTATCCTACTTACTTAGAGAGTTTCACATGAAGGATGAGGCTATTCATAAATTTTGTAGCTTTAATGAATTGTTACATACTTCATCTAAGAACATACAGTGTTCTCATTATGAGAATTTGATTATGAAGCCTACGATGGTTATCATTTTTATTTGCCAGCCTTTCTCGACTTCCAAGGTCGAATCTACCGCAGTGGTGTCATGCATTTCCACTAGCGTGATCTAGCAAGAAGCCTGATCGTCTTTGCGGATTTCAAATCTCAGGGCATTTTTGACAAGCGGCCTCATTTTGCAGCAGTAGCCTTCCATTACAAGTCTTTCAACTCTTTCGACACTGGATTAGAGTGGTTATCAGACGACTTCTTGTCGCTGATGGCTAGTAATGATTTCTTCATGTTAGCTCGAGGGACTAAATGCCTCTTTCAGTTCCACGCCCATCTAATGTAAAAAAGTACCCCACCATGCATATTGGTTACTCTATGAAATTGGGATTTGTAAATGTGCCAACCCAGTTTAATAGATGTTGTGGTATCTATTATATTGGGAGTACATAATGTGCCAACCATAGTATAAAGTACTTAGTATCCCTGTAGCATGCTAACTAAAGAACGACATCGGTTTTACTCTAAAAGGGTAACCAATATGGTGGGGTACTTTTTTTACAAAAAAACAAAAAACAAAAGAGAAGAAAGGAAAAAGAAGAAAATTAACACCATTCGAAGTTGTAGGATGCAATCCTGGTGGGTGGAGAATAAAGGAAGAAGGTAATGCTCCGCTAAGTGCTCTAGCGCAGATGTTATCTTTGGACCATTCAAGTGCTGGTAATTGCTGGTTCTTATGCAATTGGTACTAAGGTCTCGGATATTCTCGTACATCTATATTCGTCGGGTCCTACTCTACCACTAGCACCACGAAAACTTGTTAACTTTTTATGAAAGACAAGTGAAATTATCAAAATATTTCATGTTTTAAAATAAAAGAATATTTATCATTTCTGTCGGTGAATCTTGGAAGTGTGCGACTGGTCATTTAGTGTTTTTTTTTTTTTTTTATAATGTCATCAAGTGCTTATTGTCTACTCAGTACGATAGCCTTGCTAAGACACAGTGATAGAAGCAAAGCATGTGGTTAAAAAAAAGCATTATAAGACTTTTAAGGATGGGATGTGATTTGAGAAAGATCTTAGGAACAAATCTTGCCGAATCAAGAACAAATTGGGTTGGCTTTTGTACCACAATATGAATGGAAGCATAAGCCTATTTTAGTTGCCGCATGCCAGGGCAATAAAATATCTTAATTTTGTGATTTACAATTGGAAACTCATTATATAAAATCGTCGACTGATTGTTACTCAATAGTGTGTTAGGGTTAGTTTGGTTATACAAAATCAAATTATCTCATCTTATCTCATATAATCATTATAACTTTCTCAGACTCTCATATAAAATATAATAAACAATTCAAATTGGTAGTATCAATCATTATAACTTTTTGACTTCATGTATTCTCTGAGAATTAAAAGCTAGCCCCCTGGCCACGTAAGTAAATATTATAGCTAGATACTCCTTAACTTGTATATATATTATAATCAGATCTAGAAAGAGGGAAAGAGGATCTTTTCCATCGTTGAACCACCGGAAAAGCTGGACTAGTACTGAAAAACGCTTAAGAATTGATCTCCGTGGAAAAAAAACTACAAACGTACGAAGAATATATGCTTTGAAAAAAACTACAACGTGCGAAGATAGTATAGGTGTTAAATGTTGGCCGGGTAGTAATGACCAATTGTGATACCCAAAAGTATAAAAATAATAGTTAATGTTGAGGAATAACCTCACATTGCTTGTGGACAAGGTATTGTGCATATTTGTAAGTAATGAGCAATCATTTCTTGTAGAACCAGTTTTATGAGATGAGTGAAGCCCATAAATTTTTTCAGTTAAGAAACTTAGAGATAATTAGGCTTATATAGTTTTAATGCCACGAAATCCAAGTTAGAAAGTGAACAATTAGTTGGGATATTAGACAATAAATTGACCCCCATACTGAGGGTGGCAAAAACAAATTTTTTGCTCGTTTTCTCTCTAGGCAAAAACGCTCTCAGCCAAAGTCTAAAAATCCTCATCTCCGTCCACCCTCCTCCCGTCCGGTCCTTCCCGAATTGTCCATTAGTTTTTTTTTCCTAACATAGCATAGAGATGCGCCAATCTACTGCCTTCCAGCCACCCACAACTACTATGTGTTGCACCACAAAACTGTCCAGCCGACAATCCTTCAAACAACAAAAGAAGATTGTAACAAAAAGTAGCATGTATGTCTCACGCGTGGGTAAAACTGAGCGTGAGATTCACTCGCTGGGTGTCAAGGAGAGACTTTTGACGCCATGCATAATACTACTAGGATCAGCGGCTTTGAATCTAAAAGATCCGACCAACCTCCTCTCTCCAAGAGTAGTGTGTGTCCGCCACGTGCCTCCACAGTCATTGACAGTCATTTGTCGACAATTCGAACCATCTACCGCTTGTTATTTTTCTATGTTCTCGCTTCTCCTAATCAAGTCTCGAGGAAAACAGGTAGTGAAAATCTTATTCAGCCAATTCAGGCCAGCAAAATGCAGTATAAAACAATTTGTTGCAGCTCCCAATCGTAGTATTGTAGTCCTTTTTTGGGACTGTACTAAAATCGCTTCAGGCAGCTCCCCTTTGTGGGAAATGGGTCGTTGGCTCCATATCCTCTTCTTTTTTCCCTTTTTTTCTTATGTTGTATTAGCTAATTTGGAATGATTGTTAGGGTCTTCTACTGTATTGACTTTTATATCTTGTAACTATTATATATATTTATAATATACTTCCTTAGAAAAAAAAAAAGTTACCCCATCCTTGCTCAAACTTCAGTCTTTTTGTCATAGACGCCTGGATCTTTAGTCGTCTCGTTTGGACATTGACCCCTAGATAGGTTGTGTGCTGCAGATTGCGATGTAATGTGTGGTGAGCTTGCTTTTGTTTGGCAAAGAACTAAATGTTAAAACACCCTCATGTAAACGTCCAAGTCTGTTTTTAAGTGGGTTGTGTGTGTGTGAGCCCAACTGAAGGAGCCAAAGGCTAGTGTGATAACCCAGACTTAGCTAGACTTTTATCTGTATTTTTATTGCCTAAGTTTCTATTTTATTAAGGGCCATAAATTAGGCATAGAGTGATTAAGACCTTGGGCCTCAAGATTAGGCATCCAAAGCCCAAGAGAAGGGCCACTTAAGCCCTTGCACTTTCAGCAATTAGGTGGGCTTAAGCCCAAAAGCCCCAAAGGACCATAGGTCACACCCAATACCATGTAGCTTATGCCACTTGTCACGCATGCATAGTCCATGAATCTAGATGTGATAGTGGGATAAGGGAGGGAGGGAGAGAGAGAGAGAGAGAGAATAGGGTTTAGGAAGGCCAAGGGAGGCTAGCATGCCAACCTTAATGACAAGCCATTGGAGTTGCCGCATGTCATCTATGCATGAAGCATTCTATAAGTTAATCATGAGATTCACCTAGGGGAGGCCAAGGGCCACTCAGCCAACACGCCCCACACTCACCAAGGAACCCACCTCGAGCCACTTGTCATTTTAAAGAATCCCAAGAGATCTACATGGGGAATGACACTTTGGGAAGAGTAAAGGTCTGGTTTTTTCCTAAGGATTTCATGGGGAACACTAAGAGGCATTCAGATTTCTAAGCCACACGCCCACCCAAGCGCATTTTCAGCCCACTATGCCATTTGTCACTTACTTGTTGGTCGAAGAAAGGTTTTAGACGATTTGCCTTAGGGAAATGGAAAAGGCATCACACGAAATTACACTTCTAGCCCTAGATTTTCGGCTACCCTCACCCAACTACTACCCTCACTTGCCACATGTGATCCTTTGAACATTCTAGAAGGCTTAGGAAAAGGAAGAGACACCTAAGGAACAGATCTTACATGGGGAAAGGGGAGAAGGGGGCGGTACCTAAGAGAAGCTCCATACGCCAATGCCACTTGGCATGCATGCACACACTCCTTCTTGGGATGATAAAAGGGCTCCAAGTCTTTTTACGTTTTTGCACATGAGGTTCATTGAACCTGGACGTTTTGTAGAGAGGCAAGAAAGACATTCGGGCTAACCTAGGGCAAGTTACACACCACTTTCCAAGGTGGCCTTTGCACTTCCCAAAGCCACCCAATGAAGAGGATTTTGGCCAAAGAGGAAGAAGGCCATGCCTCTTGGCCAACATGCAATGACCCTTGATCATCCAATTAGATTCATGAGGAAAAGGCTATAAAAATGCCATACACCACACGCCAATGCCTTTTCCTTCTTTCCATTTGGGCTCTAAGCATTTTTTCTCTACACAACACATAAAGGATTTTCTCACACTTTCCTTCCAACCAAACGGTGACCATACATTCTCCACTCATAAGGAAGGCCATGACTCTAAGCTAAGAAGGAACCTCATGGTGAGATTCATGTTTTTATTATTCTTTCTCCCACACACCTACACCATGAGATGAAGATCTCGAGTGAGATGATCATCTAGAACACACAAGCACTCACATGAAGAGTTATTTCTTCCTTGAAATAACCTAGGATTTTCCAAGGGGGAGACCGGAATGATTGAGGACTCACATCCTCAAAGCATTCGGCCATGACACTACCCACATGTTCATCCATGTGTTCTAAGCCCTTGAAGCAAATGCTTAAAGCCTTACTTCAAGAAAATAACCAACCCTAGCAGTTCCATAACACACACGGATTAGAGTTAGACCCTTATTCTAACAAGTTGTATCAATCTATTACAACTTGCCAGTGAATATTCGAAGGATTTTGTGAGTAAACCCTCAACCTATTTTCAGTTAACGTATGTATATACTTGTGTGAATCTTTCACCTTATTTGGTATTGTTTATGTTGTTATTTCGTTTTGTTAACAAATATCTTGATTGTTAGTTGTATAAGAACATGCCATGATTTGAAGTGATTAAGGTTTTGGCTTGTGTGATGATTTGCCATGTTTTCATGATTCGGATTATGTGATTATCTTTGCCATGATCTATAGTCCATTGTAGTGTAGATTTGGTCCATGATTAAAATGAATTTCACATGCTAAGGAACCCTATAAGTTTTGGCCAAGCATGTTTATGTATGTTTGGATTAAGTGTTTTGATGTTCCATGTGTAATATGCTTCAGATTTTATCCATGTATCATGCCATGCTCATATGTTACCATGTCATGATCCAATTGTGTTATGCTTGTTCTTTCATACACAACACTTCATACGTTACATGTCACGAGTAAGGAAAAGTACGTCTTAAGTATCATGTCACATGCATTTGGATGAATGATAGTCGTTTCAAAAGTCAAGTACATATTTTATCATGACCCCAAATGCTAAGATGGGAGAATGTCCTAGTGGAACTCCTCTGTCCACTATGAGTGCCTAAAAATGGAGTGGTAACCCCTGAGTCAATAAAGAACCATCAGCGTACTTCGAATGGATCTTTTTGGAAAGGATGCCAGAGCGAGGTAGCACCTCATGCTAGTAGGTGCTATAACTAAGGCAAATAACTCGACGAAGTATTGTTGTGTTATAATGACTATGAATAAGACGTATTCAAAACGATGTAAGGACGGTTGTTGGTGTGGTAATTAGCATAAACATGCGGTGCATAGGGGAGCCGTGATGTGTCCACCATATGTAATATGAAATGAACAAGGCCATGAGCTCACATGATATGAATGTGTAAAGATCAACATGAAAATGATGTCAAATATGTTTTTCTAAAAATTCTAAGGATCTCTGTTATATGTCTTTGAAAAAGGTCAAGTGCATAAGTCAAATTTTTGGTCAAGTCATATGTCAAGTACATGTTCATACATGCATCCCATGATTTGTCATTTGTATGCCTATGTTATCTTTTGTATGTTGTATGTTTACTTGCTAAGATTTCTCGAAATCTTATTGTGGTAGTTTTCACTACCATTCACCACTCAGAATGGTAGAAGCAATGACAGGTACCTAAGATCATGGACATGATAAATGAGTTAATGGAAGATGAATTCCCGTAAAGGCCCTCTATGAATTTATGGCTGCTCTTTTGAAAGTCATGGCCCAACGCCTTAGGGACCTTTTGGAAGCACTCAATAAGGAAGAAGATGAAACCGTAACCGAAAGTGCCTCTACGATTAAGGACCATTTGGATTTTGTAACTGGATACCTTAATCAACCAAAGGATTCCTCAATGGAGGCCAAAGAAGTTGCCTCTAGTTTGGGACTACTAGAACCCAAGCCCCTGAGGATGAGGGATATTTTCTTTAGTCTCACTAGTGAAGGGACCTTAGTGCTAGTGATTTTCCTTGTCTCATGATATAAGGCCTTTTGAGATTTGTCCCTTTGTTTTGGGAAAAAGTTTCAGTACTTATATGTTGGGAGACAATAAATATATTATTTGGTAGTTTTGAAAAGCATGTTATGTTAAGACAATGTTTGGGTTATGTTTAGTCTTATGGTACCATGTGCTAATGTAATTGCTTTAGGCGTTGCTTAGGTTTATATGAATTTTAAATTTTTCACTACGACATATATTGCATACTGCCAGTATACATAGGTACATTGCATCTTATCTGTCATGTATGGAATGGTGTGTAGTCTTGTGTTACATGTCCCAACACTTCAATCACTGTCCAATCCCAAGTGGCGGCTGTTGGCGTCACACCTAACCCCCCCTTTTTTTGTGCAAAACACAGGCATATTGGACTAGGGTTAAAACCCTAGCCTTCATCTCTTCTTCTCTCTCCCTCTCTCTATCTCCCTCTCCCTTAAGCACCACACGACCCATCCCCTTCTCTTCATTTTGTCTTTTTTTCTTCGGCAAGCTGCATCTATTTCACCACTCACTCCCGCCACCACCTCAGCTCCACATGTCAGCGTTCTTCTGTCCCCCTTTGCCACTGTCTGACCACCCCTCCTCCGCCCAATCCATGTTTCCCTTTCGTTGCCACCTAGTGAGGCGTTCGGCCTTATGCTTACACATTGCCGCTTTAGACCACCTATAGCATGCCAGCGTGCATAGCTCGGCCATCCCCAGCCATCCCTCTCCTCCAATTGCAGTTGAGGCTGCGTCTACTGTGCCCAAGCACCACTACATATAAATAGGCTGGATCTCCACCCTTGAAAACCCATCCCCAGCCACTCTCCCTCTCAATCTCATCCTCCATCCCCAAATCCCTTAAGCTCTCCCTTTCTGGTTCTCTTTTCTCATGAGTTAGGAAATCATTCCCTAAGCGTCGTCTTGTGCCACCACGGTTTGCCACTTTCAGAAGCTCCCTAGTGGTTGTTCAACCACCCCCACACTCTCTCCCCTCTACTCAACCTCTCCTTCCTCTCCGATCCACCCAACCTGAGCCTAGACCTCTCTTTTATGGTTTTGCGTCGCTGCCTACCACCAACGTCCGTCATGAGATTCCCTTCCTCCAACCTCTGTTTACATTGGATCTGTCACCCTTTAATTTTTTGCAGTTGTAGATCCCCCTTATTTTGTCTAGATCTACCCCTGTCATCATGCACCACCATTGTCACCGCCATGCTCCGCCCTCTAGACACCACCACAATAAGATCCTCCACCTCTCATGGAGATATTTTTAACTTCTTGTCTCAAGTTGGTGCTTGATTTATAACATATGTTCCTTGCACAGTAAACTGACCACCCACACACGCTCCCCGTGTGTTGAACCCAAGCTTTCAAGCCTCATATAAGTACATATCTACATATGAATTTTAATGATAACGAATGAATTTAAGCATAAAGAAATGTCAAACTCAAGTTGTCTACAAAATGAAGCCAAGCACATTAATGAACCAAATATGAGCAAGAAATGGAACAAGCTCGCAAATGAAGCTCTAAGCTCAAAATTAATCTTTTATCATAAAATATCAAATTACATTTTCCACATGTGCATGACATATTTGAAAATTAAAAGTTTGAATTTTGAATTTTTGAAAGATGATTGATTATCATCTTTCACATGTACATAATTTGATTTGAAATTTTTAAAAAGTGAATAATGTTGTCTTTGACAATTACGAAAACTAAAACTTTGATTTAAAAATTCTGAAAAGTGATTGATATTGTCTTTGACAATTGTGAAAATCAAAACTTTGATTTGAAAGTTTTGAAAAAGTGAATGATGTTGTCTTTTGCAATTATGAAAAGTAAAACTTTGATTTGAAAATTTTTAAAAAGTGAATGGCTTTGTTTTTTATATGTGAATCTTTTTAAATTTAAAAATGAAGTCTCATATGCCTATAAATAACTCATTTGAGATCTTCAAAACATTTAACAACAAGAGCACATACACATCAATTGCAAGTTTTACAACATCCATTCAAAGTTTTCAAACTCTCTTCTCTAAGAAATGAGCCTTAACTCTTGTTCATTTTGAGAGAAATATAGTTTTGCATTATATTGTTCTTATTCCACTCATTGAAGAGTGTTTTCTAATAACCTATTTACTATCAGCTCTTGTATCAGTGAAAATGTGTGTATAACCCTTGTGTGTGTAGAAGATGTTATACATAGGGAATAGATGTTGAATCACCACGTGTAAGGTGATTGCAAATGTAGAGAGTGTTCTATACGGATTCTTTGTACTGGTAGTGCTCAAAGGTGTAATAGGTTTCTATCTAATACTCTCGACTAGAATGAGTTTAATAGAATAATGACTTGCAAGACAGCAAAGAAAATTTGGGATAACTTGGAAGTTACTTATGAAGGAACTTAGCAAGTCAAAGAATCAAAAATTCATATTCTTACTAGTGAATATGAAAAGCTTAAAATGAATGATGATGAATTTATTTCTAGTATGTACATTCATTTTACTAACATCATAAACAGCTTGACAACTCTCGGCAAAGTCTATTCCAACGTGGAAATAGTAAAAGAAATTTCCAACTCTGCCAAAATGTTAGGAATCAAAAGTGACGGCGATTCTTGAAACTAGAGATCTCAAAAAACTCGAAGTAAATGAACTTATCGGGTCACTAACCACCCATCAGTGCACATTAAAAAGAGGAGAAGAAGAAGGAAAGTCAAAGAAGAGCTTAGAACTTAAGTTGCTCCTATGAAAGCGAACGTGATAAAGATGAGGAAAGTGATAACAAAGTGAAAGCAAAAGCAATGAAAGCTACATGGGATGATGATTGAAGTAACTTAGACAACGAAGCAAGCAATGGAGAATCTATAAATCTTTGTCTTATGACTAAAGACGACATTGAAGTAACAAATCTGGACAATATTGAAAATTCTTCATATGAAGAATTACAAGATATCTTATAAGAGGTATATGAGGAATTTGAAAAATTCGGTATCTAATATACTACTTTGAAAAAGAAAAATTTTTCTTTAACAAACAAAATTAATATTTTAAGAAAAGAAAATATCATTTCGAAAGATGAAAATCATGAGTTGAAAAAGAAAGTGACTGGTTTAGAAAGGATTATTGAAAAATATACAAACGGGAAAAGAAATTTTGAAAAACTTCTTGATAGTCAGAGATGTGTTTTTGATAATGTGGGCTTGGGATACATGCCAAAACAAAAATACAAACCTTATAAAAACTTCTTTGATAATCCTTCTAAATCAAAGTCTAGCATTCAAAATTCTTTTGATAAAAGAAAATCTTTCAAAGAAAGATACTATTACAATCACTCAAATTCTTCGTATATATCAATTGCTATCTGCAATTTTTGTAATAGAAATAGTCACAATTATCATGCTTGTCCTATTAGAAGAAAACATAGAATGACTATTAGGGCCATATGGGTACCTAAAAATCTTGTTTCTTCTAATACTAATAAATGAAGGACCTAGAGAACTTGGGTACCAAGAGAAACCATTTTAATTGTTTTTGTAGGTATGCATGAAATCCTCCATAAGCAAAAGCAAATGGTTTTTAGATAAGTGGATGTTCAAGGCACGTGACATTTGGAGACATCAGGAAAGATCATCAAAATTTAATGCAAGATGTAACCAAATAATGAAAACTTGAGAAAGATCATCCAGCGGAATAAATTCTATAAGAACCTTCAGAAGGTGTAAGTACTCGATCATCTCTTCGAAATATTTATGATCATACTGTTTTTCTATCTCAATTTGAATCCAAAAATATTGATGAGGTACTTCTTGATGAATCTTGGATTCTAGCTATGTAAGAAGAGCTAAATCAATTTGAAAGAAATGATATTTGGACACTTGTTTTTAGACCCAAAAATCATACTATTATGGAAACAAAATGAGTTTTAACAAACAAGAAATATGAGTCCAGAGTCATCACTAGAAACAAGGCTTGACTTGTAGCCCAAGGTTTTAATTAAGAAGAAGGAATCGATTATGATATATGCACCGGTCGCAAGATTAGAAGTTATTCGAATGCTACTTGCTTATGCTTGTTATAAGGTTTCAAACTTTTTCAAATAGATGTTAAAAGTGCTTTTTTAAATGGTTTTATAAATGAATAGGTATATGTTGAGAAACCTCCAGGTTGTGAAAATCATTTGTTTTCAAGCTCACAAAAGCACTATATGGATTCAAATAAGCTCTTAGAGCTTAGTATGAGAGACTTAGTGGTTTCTTTATTGAAAAAGGTTTTTCAAGAGGAAAAATCGATATAACCATTTTCATTTAACACGAAAATGATGATATTTTTTTCATTCAAATTTATATGGATGATATAATATTTGGTTCTACTAATGAAAATATATGCCAAGTTTTTGCTAAGAGCATGAAAGAAGAATTTGAAATGAGCATGATAGGAGAACTTAACTTCTTTCTCGGATTGCAAATCAAGCAAGCAAAAAGTGAAACATTCATCAATCAATCAAAATATATGAAAGAATTACGCAAAAAGTTTGGGATGGAAGGTATGAAGGAAATTAGAACACCAATTAACCTATCCACCAAACTTGACAAGGATGAAACCGATAAGCCAGTTGACTCAATGGTATATCGAGATATGATTGATAGTCTATTATATTTAACAGCCAATAGAGCAGATATTATGTTCAGTGTATGCTTGTGCACGTTTTCAATCATCTCTAAAAGAATCTCACTTGACTGCAACTAAGCACATTCGTAGATATCTTGTTGGTACAATTGACCTAGGGTTATAGTATCCTAAGTATACTTCTTTTGATCTAATCAGCTACTCAACTACAAAGTATGCTGGTTGCAAAGTTGATCAAAAAAGCACTAGTGGAATATGTCATTTCTTAGGTCATGCACTTGTTTCATGGTTTAATAAAAAGTAAAATTCGGGTGCATTGTCTATTGTTGAGGCAAAATATGTTGCTGCAGGTAGTTGTTGTGCTCAAGTTCTTTACATGAAGCAACAACTTGAGGATTTTAAGCTCATGTACAATCACATTCCAATGAAATGTTATAATACAAATGTTATAAATCTTTCAAAGAATCCAATACAACATTCTAGAACTATGCAAATTGAGATTAGATATTATTTTCTTCGAGATCATGTGCAGAATGACGATATTGTACTAAAATTCACAAGCACACACCATCAGTTTACAGATATTTTCACAAAACCTCTGCCAGAAGATAGACTATGTATGATTAGAAGAAAAATAGGAATAATGCATACCATGAATATATATTAAATATTTTTATTATTATTATCTCAAATAACTTACAAAAACATGAGACTTTTAACCTCATTTTTTAAGCGCTCTTACTCTTCATATGTCAACATGTTATCCTTATCTAAAGAAGTATGCAATCAAAATGGAGAGACAAGTAAGGATTTTAAATCCTTATTCTCCTATTTTAAGTCTCATATTTCTTTGTTAAACTCATGAACAAGTCGTTGAAGTACATAAATCTTCTCGTTAAGCTTTTCAACCTCACAAGTTCTTGACTACAATCGCCGGGAAAATGCAACAATGAACGATGAGTATCTAGTACCGAGACTCACAAGTTCATAAATGGCATATTCATCTAACTTGTTAGTCAAATCACTCTCATGCTACATCATGGCACCTATGGTAGATGCAGAAATAACTAGTGGCTGGGGTGCAATATACCCCATGTAATGAATAATGAGATTGTTGGAAGAAGATTGCTGAGCTATTAAAAAAAAAGTTTAGATATTGAAAATGCAGATGGATTATAGAGAGAAAGAAGATTTGATGGGAATTAGATAAAATTCAAAACTGATTTTATAGAGATGAAAATGATTACAAGACAAGCTATCAGTTCTTCAAATCTTACTTAGGCTTGGTTTGGATAGTGAAAGTATTTGAGAATGTTTATGAATAGTAATGAAAAAGTAATAATAGAATATTGAATAGTAGTAAAAAGTAGGTAAAAAGTAATGAATAAAATAAAAAATAAGTGAAAAGTAATAATAAAGTAAAGAATAGTGGTGAGAGTGTTTGAGAGTAGCTGAGGTACTCTTGGTACCCAAACTAGGCCTTAGTCAAAAATTACAAGATATGCTCGATGCATATTGTCAGAAGTTATTTAGCTAAGCCAGCAAGATTAACTGCAGATCGTTCCTATTTTTCTTGTAAACGTTAAACCTCTGTTGTTATCTACTAATGTTGACTTTGTATTTGTACTCTCTCGTTCCAGCTCCTCTATTCGTGGTTGCAGGTTATGAGTGTACCAGTCCACAAATTTCTTCAACTCCGTATTTTCTTGTTTTAGTCTTTTATTCTTTCTACTTTTATTAGCATGCCTTTGATGCAACTCAGATATTTGATTGTTAAGTCAATTAACCTTACTCACCCTTGCCAGTAACTTCCGAGACATGGTCGTAATAGAGGCAACATATTAAGTACTGAGCATTCTTGATCCAACAACAACCTCAGTACCAATCCTGCCATAAAAATGCATCTTTACTCCTATCATGATGTTGACGGCCTCAGGAGATAAAATTAGTGGTTATGGCGTAAATGGTTCCTGATTCAAATCTGGAACATATTAGAAGAATGTTGCTCGGCCATGCTATCATTTTGGATAAACATAAACTAGGTCAAGGAGCAATGTGAGAAATGTTTTCTGTGAGTATTCGAATGATGAAAATGGTCTTTTTAAATAGAAACTCAAAGCATTCAAATCTTTGCAAAATCCCGTTTGTCAACAACATCAAGCGGATTTGAATCTCATCCTGCACTGTCTCTGTGGACCCAAGCAACTTGAGCTTTACAGCACATGTCAGGACCAAAGCAGGGCTCGAGGCTTTACAGCACTTGTCGGGACTAGGGATGGCTCAAGGCTTTGCAGCGTCTTTAGGGATCTGGGCAGCTCCAAGTATTCAACTTTCCACTGTTTGTACAAACACACCATTTTTATCAGTCTATTTCCATTAGTTACTGTAGTTCCTTTTTAATGATGCCAAAAGGGGGAGAAGTTTTAGACTAGAACATTAACATGTTCTTACCTTACCTTATTTTAAATTAACATCCCTTGAATTATTAAGCTTGTTTATATATGCTTGGAATTATGTTTATCTATTACTTGAAAAACTAATGCACATTCTTAATGGGAGCTTAAGTATTACTACAGGTTTCAGAGTTCTACTAAGTATTTGTCATCATCAAAAAGGGGGAGATTGTTGAACCCAAGGTTTCAATTCTTATATAATTACATATCTATATATGGATTTTGATGATAACAAATGAATTCAAGTATAAAAGAATCTCAAACTCAAGTTATCTGCACAATAAAGCCAAGCACATCAATGAACCAAGCATGAGCAAGAAATGGAACAAGCTCTCAAATGAAGCTCTTAGAGTAATTTTATACATCTTTTGATAAAATTCATAATTGGATTAAGACTCTTTCTTTTATCATAAAACATCAAATTGCATTTTCCACGTGTGCATGACATATTTGAAAATTAAAAGTTTAAAATTTGAATTTTTGAAAGATGATTGATTGTCATTTTTCACATATACATGACATGATTAAAATTTTAAATTTTGAAATTTTGAAAGATGATTGATTGTCATCTTTCATATGTGCATATTTTGATTTGTTTTTTACAATTGTGAAAAGTAAAACATTGATTTAAAAATTTTGAAGAAGTGAATGATCTTGTCTTTTACAATTAAGAAAAGTAAAATTTTGATTTGAAAATTTTTGAAAAGTGAATGATGTTGTCTTTGACAATTACGAAAAGTAAAACTTTGATTTGAAAATTTTTGAAAAATGAATGATATTGCCTTTGACATGTAAATCATTTTAAATTTGAAAATGAAGTCTCATATTCCTATAAATAGCTTATTTGAGATCTTCAAAACATACAACAACAAGAGCACATATACATCAATTGCAAGTTTTACAACATCTATTCAAAATTTCAATCTCTATTCTCTAAGCATTGAGCCTTAACTCTTGTTCATTTTGAGAGATATAGTTTTGCACTTTATTATTATTATTTCACTCATTGAGAAGCATTTTCTGATAACCTACCCACTATCAGCTCTTGTATCAGTAAAAGGGTGTGTATAACATTTGTGTGTGTAGAAGGTGTTCTACACAGGGAATAGACGTTGAATCATCAGATGTAAAGTGATTACAAGTGTAGATAGTGTTCTATACTGATTCTTTGTACCGATACTACTCAAAGATGTAATAGGTTTCTATCTCCACCTGAAGGAGATTCGATAGTGAATTTGGGAATCCTCAAGGGGTAGCTTAAGGCGAGGACGTAGGCAATGTGGCTAAACCTTGTTAAAATACTAAGTTTGATTCCTCTTACCCTTACTCTTTATATTTACTGCTGCTTCGTATTTTGTTCATATTTTATATTTTGTATTTAATTTATAATTGTGAATTTTTAAATACAACCTAATTCACTCCTCCTCTTGTGTTAGTCATCTAGGCAAGACTATGTTTTCAAAATGGAAATGTAAGTTTTTGTAGCGGTACTGTTCAAATGTGTAATAGGTTTTTATCTCCACCTGAAGGAGATTGGATAGTGAATTTGGGAATCATTAAAATACTGAGTTTGCTTCATCTTACCCTTACTCTTTATATTTACTGATGTTTTGTATTTGCTCATATTTTATATTGTGTATTTGATTTATAATTGTGAATTTTTAACTACAACCTAATTCACCCTCCTCTTGTATTAGTCATCTAGGCAAGACTGTTTTCAAAATGGAAATGTAAGTTTTTGAGTGTGGCTTTTTCTATAACTATTAAGAAATAAATTGGTTTTGTAAAATTTTGGTAGTGCTGAAATCTTAATTTTCCCATTACTGTGATATGATCATATTTTTTCATGCATGTATTTTTGCATGTTAATCTATGGCTTGGAGGATCCGCTCCGCTTGAGGACTAGAGACTTGGGGACTTCCCCCCTTATGTAGTGTTGATTTGGTATTTTCCTTTTATTTAGTCGAATGATTGTATTAAATGTATGTTGGGTCATGTAATTTTAATTTATGGTACTTTTAGTATTTCAGTTTGCCCTTTTTATTTTCTACTGCATGTTAACTGCACACCTATACTTTGCATGCTTGCACAAACATGCTTCCACTTTCCACATGGGGTGTGTGACTTGAGTGGCCAGCACCTCAGCATTCCGACTCCCGCCAAAGCCATATAAGGGTCGAGGGCGCCACAAAAACCATCTTAATAATCAATTCAGAAACATGCAAATTGAGAATGACAAAGGGGGAAAGACAACAACAACCATAGTACCAAATGAAAGGGGCCAAAGAAACACAGATGCTATTCTTGTAAACCCTAAATCCTGTAACACCAAACAAGAAACACAGATGCTATTCTCAAAGAAATGCTTATGGTTTTTTTTATTGGTATATAGACAGTGGCATATGTGTGAGGAAGAAGAAATGTAAAGACCCATTTTTTAGCGTCATATACCTGGTCCAACTGGGAGAGAAAGAGAACAAGTGGGATCAGAGAGAGAGGAGAGGGTGGTTCATTAGCGTCACGAAGACCAAACAAAACTATCATGCATGTGTGGTGCAATGGTGATGTTAATTCAATCGGATATGTTGCCTGAAATGAGGGCAGAGAAAGGGCTCGGTTCAAGGGATGCCAGTGACAGAGGTGATATTGGTTTGGTCGAAGTTGAACTAGTGATGACGGATGAGGATACTACCGGAATAGCTAATGCTGGCAAAGAAATAAGATGAAATTTCTTATATGCGTGGGAAAGAATTAGCTGAAGTGGAGAGAGGAGAAGTGGGTTTGGTTGGAGGAATATTCATTAAAAAATAAGATGACCCAGCTACAGTATATATAAGTCAAATTTGAAGAAATACTGTAGATGAAAACTTGGACGGTCTTATATAGCTAATCCAATGCCAGTATGTTTAACCATAAATTCGTCTTATATGACTGAGCATTGTGCATGCTCTATAAACACCTTTATTTTAACGTCTATTTTCAGTACAACCAGAAGTTCTAGCCAGCTAGCTTGTACATATGCTTTATTTAATTAGGACTACCTCGTGCTTGCATTGGATAGATCGAATAGGAACATAGCTTTGTTTCATTCGTTGATCAAGAGAAATATTGTGACGTCCATAACAAGATTTCCAATCTCACACGAAAAACTCATTTTTTGTAGAATAATTGGAGGAATCCTAGGCGCCGATTCTTTGGTAGAATAAGGTTATGTTTGGGGGGAGAGATGAGATTTCTTATCTCTATCTCATCTCATCTCATCATTACATCTTTTTCAAATCTCCATATAAAATATAATAAACAATTCAACTTTTTCAAATTTTAATTTAACTTTTCAAATCCCAAAATAATAATAATATTAAAAAATAATATTTTAAACTTTTATCTTAACACTATTCACAAAATTTTCAAAAATTCTCATCTTATCTCAACATCCAAGCCTAACCTAAGTCGAGGAACCCAAAATCTTCTATAACAGAAAAGCTTTGTTTGTTAACAAAGCTTTTCAAAGCTTTTTTGTTTTTGAATAAATGTCAAAGAGACCCTTTATTCTTGATTCCGTCTTAAATAGACATACAAGAGATTCAATAAATTCAAATACTTTTTATAACTTAGAGAGCTAGATATATCAAGGCTAGTGAAGATTTATTGATAAATTCAATTACCAATCTTACTCTAATTGATCATGTAATAACAAATAATATGAAATTATCCTAAATATTATAAAGCTATCCACATAACAAATTAAGATTAATAAAAAATAATACGATGGCCGTTTGCTTCAGCCTGAGGGAAGTGTGAAGCAGTTTCCTTTTGCTTGTTGTCCGATATTAGGTATTCATTCGGCAGAGACATTAATTAGCCATATGAGTAAAAAGTTGTGGCAAACGTCTGAGCTATCTTAACTCAATAACCTCGAGGAAGGATGACAGTGAGGGTAACGGTGACTGCAAATAGAAGGATCAAGAGCCCGGTGAAGTTGAGTATGTATCCTTCAGTGCTGAGTAGTTGGTTAGAGAAGCCAGACAAGCCTGACAGAGCCGTTGCTACTGCCAAGAGGAAGATGACCATACCAACAAATGTGTGCCATGGGAGGAGTGTTCCTCTTCTTGACATTTCTTCACCAGGGAAGCAATAGGCAAAGAAGGCAAGCACCCACTGATGTACGTACAGGCCAGAATGTAACATGAGATGAGTCAGTATGTCTATTTAACAAACTACAATATTTAAAAGGTCGTTGTGCAAGTCCCCTCTGAACTAGATCTTGTGGGGCTTAATGTTTTAGTTTTACATCAATTTCGCGAGGGTAATCAAGTTGCAGATCTTCTGGCCCCTCATGGTGAAGTGGGGTGTAATATATGTTATGAGGATGACCAGGATTTAGCTCGCCTTTTAAAGGGTATCATTTGGCTCGACAAACTGGGTCTTCCACGTATTCGTCTCTAGCCTTTTTCACATGTTTGATGTCCTTCTGGTTTCATTTGAATGTTTGTGTATACTAACTTTGTTTTGCAAGTTGTGTAGGTTTTTATGTCTTTGCAGTGTATTTTCTAGATTTTCCTTGGTCTTGTTTTTTTACTGGAGTTTCCATGTTTTGATGCCTAGGTTGGGGTGTTTTATATAAATTTATAACCCTCAGGTATCGAGCGTTGTAACCACGGTTTTGCTATGCCACAAGTAAGGATAATCAATAAATTCTGGATACCGACCTCTTTCCTAAAAAAATAAAAATAAAAAAAAAAGTCCCGTTCATGTGAACTATTTGAAAAGGTAAGATCATTCATTAAAAAAATGAGTTTTTCATGTACGTTCTATTTTTTCAAATGGCATACCTTGGTTTAACCTAGCAATTAAAACATTTTTTATTGGAAGTTATGCAACTTTTGCTACCATGTTTCAATACTCAGCTTATTAGATAATAAATTTTATGAGTTTATGTGCACTGTGATCTATTATTATTCACAAACTACAATATTTTAAAAGACCTTTAATGTTTTTATGTTTTTCTTCTTCTACAGATCATCATAATACTTGCTTCAAATCATATACACACACAGATGTACATACATGCATGCACGCGCGCACACATACATATGACTTCAAGTTAAACTAATAAAAAGCCTTACAAAACTGATAAAATCTGGAAACCCCGCTGCGAAATATTTAAGCATTGGAATTCATATCTTAGGTAAATATTGTAGTAGTACCTGCAAACCATAGAGTGATATGGTAATAATACCCAGCCATGAATGCAAGGTTTGCATATCCTTAGCTCCTATCTCATTGTGAAATCTGAAAATAAAAACAATCCCCAAAATTCCAGCCGTAAGAGCTAGCAGATGCAAAATCAGGTGAACCCCCTTTTGCGTCCTTCTATCACCAGGGACTATCTTGTATGCCATTATAGCTGCTGATGATCAGTCATATAATATTAATTGATTAGCCTTTCGAACTTACCATTAATATCCAAATTAAATATTATTTCAGAATAATATTGCAACTATAAAAGGCTCTAGCTAGGATGCTATATATCCTGCTCATCACTTCATATCTTTTAATTATCCAGAATACAAGCCGTTTTCATTACCTTCTCCTCCAATTATAATAAGGCCAAGCACCATGAGAAAAGGGTGCACCTGTATATAAGAAGAAGGAAGAAGAATTTAAACTAAAAGAGCCTCAACAAAAATAATCGTAATTTAGATAAGATAAGGGAACGTCGACTACATGAACTGCGCGCATGCATATTCAGAACTCACATTGAAAATCTTGGTTTTATCTTCGGATTTGAAAGCAAATCCTCCCTCAAAATGTAGGTAAAGAACAAACATTAGTGTGGTTACTCCAATGGCTAACAATTGTGCGAATATCACAAATGGGGTTGCCGAGAGTTGGTAGCTCCGACTTTTAGGTGCCATTCTCTTTCGATCTTCAGTGTATGCAGGTGCGTTCAACAGAAAGAATTGGTATATTAAAATGGTGTCTTAGAATGAATAAATAGACCCAGATTTTCTGGGTTAAAAGCAGTGCGAAATGAACAAAGAGAAACTTTTGTTTGATTGACAGACTAGCCAACTTTGGATTTGCCGGCAAGACGGTTTGGTCATTTCCTATGATGACGTACGGGAGGGGAGCTTTTGGGTTTATTTGAAAACACTTTCGAAGTAATGGAATCAGGTCTACACACACAGCCGAACAAAATTTTTCAAGGTGCGAACACGAAATGTCGGTTAGCGAGACAGGAGATCAGAAATCGGCAAAACGTATTGTACGTTAAATGCTTGTTTAAATAGACGTCTTGCGGCGTGGGCAAACTTCAAAGTATGGTGCCATCTGCAAAGGGCAAGGTGTAAATTTCAACACTCACGACTCATATCGGAAAACTTATACTTATTATTATTATTATTATTATTATTATTATATGCGTTTTGGGGATCGTAGGAGGTATACAAGATGTTATTATATTGTAGGAGGCAACTTAATGAATGACATTGTGAAGGTCACAATTGGCATTTTGGTAAATTGTGTTGGTGAATTTCTTGAATGATGTATTCATTATTATTATTATTATTATTTTTTATTTATTTATTTTTTCCATACAGACGGTAAGATATACTTTTATGTTTAATATGGACTAATATGATAACTACATTCTTAATAAAATTGGGATCGGGTTGTTTCAAACTCTCATCCTTATAAAAACTGTCTTCGGAATTTGATAGCTAGGATCTCAAGCAATCTATTTACTTATCTTTCGAATTCTTTTCATGTATCTATTATAAATTCTCGAGCAGTTTGTCGAACCTAATATTTCAAGAGTTTCAGTCCTCCGATATTTGTTTCTTAGGCTCCGCTTGGATACACAGTTAAGATGAGATGTTTTAAATAATAGTTGAATAAAAAATTAGTAAAATATATTTTTTAGTATTATTTTTATGTTGAAATTTGAAAAAGTTGAATTATTTATTATATTTTTGTATGAAAATTTAAAAAAGTTATAATGATTGAGATGAGATGAGATAATAATTTTATGTAGACAAACGGGGCCTTAATCTCGCATATTCTCCTCGTCATTTATACACATCTGTGTACGTAGTGGCAACCATAATTCACCACGGCGTTCAATTAAAGCCTAAGAATGTAAACCTCAATGAGGGATTGGACTTAAAGCCTAATAATAATTTTACCTAAACAATTATCTGAACTCCACGTAAAATAGTAACAGCATATATAAAACCCTCCACATAAAATAATAACTAGACTCTCCACATGAAATAATAACCTTAAATAAATAACAACATATACTTTCCAAAGTTCGGGGTTCATCATGTTAAGAATCTCTTGTTCCTAAAATCTTTAAATTGACATCCTACAACGAAGTTCATATCTAGTCCATTAACAAGTACCTTGATTAGACGTATAGTGATATCAATCAAACTCCAGAAACCTCATGACACTCTCCTTTTGGGTTTGCCTATCATTAAACCTATATATAATGTGCATATCCAATACACGTTTGTACTTAGATCAATCATTTTCTTCCCATAAACCTGAAATCTTCGCCCCTCAAAACATATTGACCCCACAAATTCTTCCCGTAGACCTATTGACACTCAAACTCACTGTACACGTAATTCCCGTAAAATCCTAGATATCCACGCTGCATGAAATTTCCAAGTACTAGGTGTCATATTTTGAAGGCTAACCATCGTATGGTTAATAATCAAGTCCTAAAATAGATCTACGCATCAAACCTAATTAGATCACATGGCATATGCATCAAAACATAGATCTACCCAAAAAATTCAAATATAAGACCCATGCCATCCGAACCTTTTCATGTATAAAAGTTCATATCTTTAAAACATACATCATAAATCTGCAAACTAACATCCTAACATGTAAATCAAAGTTCTAGGAACATCATATATAAATATTAATTAAAGCCATTGGAACATGCTTTCACAACAAAAGACTCAAGCTTAGTCAAAACAAAATCTGTTTTTAACTTCCCAATTTTCAACTTTTTAGATCTAACTAAAACTCTCATAAAAAAACTTATAACATGCAACAAATCTTCATCAAACTTATATATCAGCATGTTAACTATAATTTATAAAGAACACAAACAAAGATCTTGCCAACAAGTTGGTCAAAAGCACCAAATATCACACACAAACCAGACTATCGCCCAGAATGACCTATTTATGCTTAAAATAACTTTTCACCAATCAAATGACCATGTAATTTAACACAAAACATATCAACAGAAACTAGACTCGAAGAGAAACATCGTATGTGAAGGGTATTCTGTGAGGAAACACCTACAATAGCTTCAAAAAAGTAGAGCAATGTAAGCCAAAAAAAATTGTTCGAGAGCTCCTGTAGTTTTCTCTCCAATAAAAGGTTTGAAAAGTGACCAAATGCAAGAGAACTGGACATGGAAGACTCTAAAATAACTAGAAGGGTGATATGAGGTATGTGAAATACACTTTGAGTGATAGGGTGTCAGCCAAAACTAGGGGCAAAACCAACCCATGGTTTTCTGCCAGCAGCTACCGTGTGAGAGGGAGGGGGAGGTGGCTCTTAGCCTTCCCATCAACCATTGTTTGGGGCTACTTTGGGCAGTGAAAGGACTGCCATGGAAGGGGAGAACTTCCTCCACAAGCCTTGCATTGGTGGCTTGATTTCGTGGGCCTTAACCGTGGGCTTCCTTTTAGGGTTTCAATGGGGTTTAAGTTGCTATTAAGTCCAAATCTAATTTTTCATGGTCTAATAAAATTACCAAGGTTTAAAAGAATAAATAAGAATGTAATAAAATGAATTTGAGTGATTAATAGCATGTGAAAGTGATTTAATCAAATGATTAAATACTAGGCCAAAACTGGGTTAAATTAAGGTTTGAAGGCAAACATTTGGGGTTTGGAGAAACCAATTGGGGTTTCGGTTTTCACCAAGATTTTGTGGTTTCAATTGGATTCTAAGTGTTTATGATTTCTCTAGAATTGAAACCCTATTTGGTTTGGCACAAATTGGATGGTTAGATGGAATAGGGTTTTGCTTTGTTGGCATGACTACAAAGCTTAATTTCCTTCACATTTTTCATCTCATGGTTCCTCTTGTGCCAAATGTCCAATACTATTCATCAAGCGTGGCTAAAATCTTTTCAAGTGTCCAAATAAAACTTCTCTAACCTAATTTAGACATTCTACATTGTGATTTTGAAAATATTGGTTTAGGTTCTAACACTGAGGCTACTATTCACTCCGAGAAAATGAAAAATAAACTTTGCATTATAAGATCCTAAATAATAATACTAACCTCAAGGTGTAAATAGTTTATCAAAATTCGAGTCCAAAGTGCTTCGAAAAACTCAAAACGCCTTTTCGAACAAGCGTTATTCAAGAAATCAAAAATTGTTTTATTGCGCCATAAAATCCTAAATATTCCTCTGAGTCTAATAGTGCAAACTGTTTCCCATTCTCACATTCCTAAGTACCTCAAATAAATAAAAATCACATTTCTAATATCATAGTAAGACTAACTATGCTACCAGACTAAAACCTACGCAATTGATCGATTCATCTGTTAAATTTCTAGTAGGCTGTTACACGACCCATTATGGTGAAAAAGTTACATTCCTATTTATTTAAGGAACTTAGAAGTATAAGTTGGCGAAAAAAATTGCAACACTAACCTTGAATAATTATTTAGGATTTTACGATGCAATAATATGTCTCATTTCCCTAATGAATAGTAACTAAGAGTGTCTTTTGATTTAATTGAGGCACTTACAAGTCAAATTTTGTGAAACGAATTGAACCACTAGACTCATATGATTATTTAAGATTTTATGGTATAATAATATTTTTCGCAATTTTTCAAGTGAATAGTAACACACGAAATAGTGTCATGAGGCACTCGATTCAAACGATTGTCAAATCACTATGTAGAATGTCTAAATCCACTTAGAATCATTATCATTACTTTTGAATGGACACTTGGCAAAATCCTAGCCATTCTTTAGAATAGAAATAGGACACTTGTCATGAGGAGATTGATTTGTGATGGAATGAATGGAAAATCAAGCCATGTGATCATGTCACCTATGCAGACACTATCTGACCAACCAAAATATTTTTTGATCAACAAAAAGAGGGTTTCAACCCTAGTAAAACCCAAAACCATTGGATCTCAATCAAAACCCTAAACCCATGATGATGGTCGAAACCCTAAACTTGGTTTCAAACCCTATAGTGGCAGGTTTTGATTAAGTGTTTAATCACTCGAATGCTATTAATCATTCAGTTTTTCACTCATATATCCTTAATCACTCTCTTACATCTTGGTAATCACATTAGGCCAAGAAAATTCTGATTTGAACTCACCCATAACCGAAAACCCAAATGAAGCCCATTGAAACCCCAAATTGAAGCCTATCAGTAGGCCCATTTTTGGCCCCACAAAGAAACACCATTGAGGAAGTTTCCTCCCTTGCCCAAGGCCAAGACAAGAGCTGACATACCACTCAATTCTAGCCCCCAAGAGTCACTTAATGGGAGTCAAAAAGCCTACCTCCATCACTAGCCATCACCCGGCTAAGTGCATTAGAGGAAACAGCAGTTGTGCAACGCCATTTGTCCCCTCTTTTTGGCTACCAACCTCCCATCCATGGGTCACTCAACCCCCCGTCAGCCCCCTTCAATGTATTTCACACCTCCCTCATTTCTCATTTCACACTTTGCATTTTTTCCTCATTTTTTTAGAGAGAAATTGATAGAGAGATTCAGGCAGATGTTCTAGCAGTTTTTGCCTTGCATTTTCTAGCCATTTGTAAGTTGACTCTCATGACACTATCTTCATGTATTTTTGTTCATTTCTTTAGTCTATTTTTTTCATGTTTAAGTCTCAACTTAAAGGCTCTCGAGTATGAGTTATGGTTTTAATGAGGTTTTTGCAATGTGATGTTAGATTTAATGCTTAGATCAAATTAGAACTTGAATGTGAGGTATATGGTTATATTTATTGAAGTTTTATTTCATGAAAATGTAGGATCTAGTATTTTTTTTTCAAGTCAAAAGCATGTCATACATAGTTTTGGTGTTTTAGTGCAAGCCGATTAAGTAGGTTGTATTTTTATTATTTTGGTTATTTGACCAAGTATGCTATCACTTAGTTTTGAATGATGAACATGTTAGGAGTGTGATTATGTGCTTTTGGAGTCCTTAAAGTTGATTTGGAAAATCATTAGACCAAGAACATCAAGAGTTGCTCATATTTGACCTAAACTTTGTGTTTTGACATTTTTGTTGATGTGATGAGTTTGGGATTTTTATGAAATGTGTATCTTGATGTCTTAGCATGATTTTAGAACATAGGATTTGATTTTTAAATGTTGCAAAAATCGTTTTAAACATGTTAGTTTGATTATTAGTCAAATTGTAACAAAAATCAAGTTTTTGTCCATTATATGAATCGGCCAAGATGTAATTCACATGGTGATGTTTGGTTTTAAATTTTTTTGACTTGATATTTGAATTTAGGACAAAATTTAGATCCTTGGTAAGATTTAGAATTAGTATGCAAAATCTTTATTTTAAGGTGAAAATTATAATTTCCCACAAGTATAGGTGTAAATTTACAATTTAGCCATAAGTTAGTAATTTTAGTGTTTCTAAGTGTTTAGTGGGATATTCTAATCATTACAAAATATCTCATTTCAATTCACAATTTTTCACTCTACATTTTACGTTAGGGGCAATCACTGTAAGTTAACCTCTAACTTACTCCCGATATATTTATGTATATACGATAGTAGGACTATTATTGTCATATTCTTGTCACTTATGATTATTATAAATTGTTATACTATGTCACGTCATGCCATTTATGGCAAGTAAATGCTTATTGGTTAAATGCTATGTTAGACCACGTCATCTGTTACACATTCATTTTGTTATATATCATGTCATGTCACGTGTACAAAGTATGTCAAGAAAGATATTTTCTAGTCATTTGGAGTCTTTTATTTTTTTTCACGACTCCTAGTGCTAGGATGGGAAGTTATCCTACTGGAATTTCATTATCCACGCTGGAGTGTTTAAATTAGTGTGAAATTTCCTAAGTTGACAAATTACCGTCAACAGGCTTTGAATGGGACCTAAGTAACTGGTTACCGAAGCAAAGTCAGACACCCAACTTCGAGGGTGCCAACTACATGGTTATCAGTTTTAAATCAATTAAGTTATCATGATGTATTCATAGTTGGCATAGATGCTTGTGATGTGATATGGTATCGACAGGAGCACACGACTCAAGGGAACCTATGTAGAATCCCATGTTCAGGTTTAATCAACCATATACATGTTATAATATTTGTCAAGTCATGTCATGCATATTCATATTCATGTCACGATGCATCCATGCCATTTTACTGCCATGCATGCATATATATATATCTACTATTGTTAACTTAGTAGCTTACTTTATGAGATTATTAACAAATCTCACTTGGTAGTCTCAACTACCATTCCTCTAAAATGGTAAACAATATGTTAGGATATCAAGGACCCACATCCGACGGACTGGACAAGACTGATTAGTCCATAGTGAGATGGCGACAATGAGGAATTAATAACTTCGATTATACACTTTTTGGACGTGATTTTAAACATCATAGTCGAGCTACATGAACGTTTAGCAATTTAGTGCAATAGTTTCATTCCAGTCTGTATTTATGGAGCGTTGTCTCCAATACTCTTCTTGTTATAAACCTTTAGACAAGTACTGTAACCTTTTGAATATATGTTATGATGTAAATCTATTAAGCATATTTATGTTTTTAGGATATAGTACGCCTGGTACATTGTATTGCTCAAAGAAAAAAAATTATCTAATGTGAATATTGCATATTGTTAAATGCATATTAGGTATACTGCATCTTTAACTATTATGAGCGGGAGTATGTAACCCTGTGTTGTATGTCATGACGCTTCAAGCTCCATCAAATTTCAAGCTGGCGACGCCACATTCAACCATGATTTTGATCTATCAAAATGTGTTTTGAAGCAAAGATTGTTTGTTTGTTTGTATGTATACCCATAAAAATGATTGCAATACTAGTGCCGTATAAGCTTAAGCTTTTTCAAGAAGAAGAGAAAGGAAAGAGAAGTCCTTGAAAAGATGGAGTTTCAATCTTTCCTGTGTTTTAGATTGGTTTTTTTTTTGTAAGTGTTTGGTGTTTTTTTTTTTTTTTTTTTTTGGGCTAGAACCTAGATGATTGGTAGCTATAGAGGATAAAATTGACTACTTTCCAAAGCAGGCAACCACTACGGAGACAAAGGTAACACACAAGAGCCAAGATCCGAATGCTACATGCCACTAACTGCACTTGGAGTGACCCTCGCTTAGGGACTGAAAGCAAGGACAAAAGGCAAGATAGGAAGAAAAGTTTCTCGACTCGATCTGGAACTGGAACAAGGGAAGATTTCAT
Source organism: Pterocarya stenoptera (assembly GCA_003123785.1). NCBI lineage: Eukaryota > Viridiplantae > Streptophyta > Magnoliopsida > Fagales > Juglandaceae > Pterocarya > Pterocarya stenoptera. The sequence goes on along the minus strand of QEOT01005265.1, from coordinate 58,338 downwards.
TTACTGGCAAAGCTTCTGCTTTAGTTCCTCGAAACAGTTTACATTTTGCTTGATCTAAAAAATGCAAAATGTGATTCTCGAAGCATGTTTTCTTGTTCCTCTCTCTCTTTTTTAGAAATATGCTAGATACAGTCATAGAATATGCAAGCGTCATGCAGTCCCATTGAAAAAAGTAAATAAATACGAGACACACATTAAAAGATTATTTTTTAATAGTAGACCTTACTCTTTTTCAAATAGAGTATACAACGCTTGCTTACTATGGTTGTATCTAGTATTACTCTTTTTTTTAATATAAAATAACCACCGACATGGCATGTCACTATGTTAGTAGAGTTCATAGAGCCTTCACAACTGTGACTGTATATAGCAAAACTGATACATACATACATATATGTGTGTGTGTGTGTATATATATATATCCCTCTAATGTGAAGACAAGTGTGTGTGTTATGTGTTGTTAATGAAAATATGAGGTGTCAGTGGTTAACATGCAACGTGGCAATCACTTAGGCCTTGTTGGATTAAAAAATCATCTCAACTTGTCTTTTCTAATCATTATAATTTTTCTAAACTTTCAAACAAAATATAATAAACAATTTAACTTTTTCAAATTATAAAACAAAAATAATATTTTTATAATATTTTATTTAACTTTCAACACTCATCTCATCTCAATTTATTATCCAAATCTCCCCTTAACGATAATAAAGTATCTTTAACTTTGGAAAGGAACATGCTTGCGAAATCTATCCTGAAATTTAGACCATACCATTAAAAGTTTGTTCCATACCGAACACTTAACGAGACTCTGCGCTTGTGTTTAGATGTTGAATTGATTTCAGATGATTTTAGTTGAACTATAAATAATAATATTTTGTAGATCTCATTGAGATATATTTGAATATAAATATGTTGAGATGTATGTTTGAATATATGAAATAGGTTGAGATGTATTTAACTTTTAAATCCTGCTATAGCCACAGACAAAAGCCATCGATGGTGGCCACCGAACAAGCTATTTTTTTTTTTTTTTTTCCTCTTTTTTTGTATACTTAAATATTTTTTTTATAAACTAACAACATCATTTAAAAATACTTACTTAATTATTAAGTAAAAAAAAAAAAGAATAGATAGCCACCATCGGTGGCTTTTGTTAGTGGGATAAGCATTATCCTTAACTTTTATATGAGATTGAAAAGGTAATAAATCCTATCAATAATTAGTTTGAGATTGACATAATAGTCGGCGTCGTTTTGATGGTAAAAGTGTTTTATCTCATTTTATCATTATAATTTTTTAAATAATTATACAAAATATAATAAACAATTCAACTTTTTCAAATTTTAAAATAATAATAATATTAAAAAATAATATTCTGATAATATTTTATTTAATTTTTAATTTTCATCTAAAATCATTTAACTCCTCTTATTATCCAAATCACCTAGAACGCCGTACTCCCGCCAAAATGTCCAGCTGGTCCTCGTCATTTCCCTCTACGTTTTCTCCCAAAACGACGAAGCTCTTCAACTCAGTCCACCCAGCCCACAAAACATGTAACTTCCTTCAGTATACGGTCGCCTTCACTCGATGACTCTGGCAGCTGCCTTCAACGCCTTTAAGTCCTCAAATCTCGTCTCGTGGAAACAAGTACTCTCTCTCTCTCTCTCATCGCAAATTTATGTAATTCTTAGTTTTTTTCTGATCTCTTTGATCGCAGACAGGCAGGCTCCAGCAAACCCTTGCTGGATGCATAGAGCGGGCCGGGAAGACTCTGCATTCTGGCGAGGTTTCCACTATTAAAATTTGGCCGGACCTTGCCGGCCAAGGGAGGTATTTCGATTTCCGATCCAATTCGATTCTTGCGTCCATCGATTTTGCCGAAGAGTCACCTCTCTGCACCACGCTTTGTAAGAATGGGTTCAGAATTCGAACCATTGAGCACTTACTGTCAGCCTTGGAGGCCACCGGGGTTGACAATTGCAGGATTGAGATACAGAATTCGGACCCTGAAGATGACAACGTGGAGGTTGGTGCTCTAATTTTGTAAAGATTTCCTGAATGGATCCGCGAGGCTCAAACTTAAGCTTGCTTTTCGCTAACTTATGTTTCTTAAGAATTCCGCTCCGGATAAGGATACATTTCCTTTTATTTTTCTTCAAAAAACCTGCCTCTCTCTTATAGATCTTGTAGGTGTTCGTGCAAGTTTTTAATCATCATACTGTGAGTTTATGTGAATAGTGCATATAGGGACTTATTTTATTTTCCATGCCTATAACTTTGATTTTGAATTTTTTTTTACAGAAACTTCATTAAACATTTGACCAAACTGTTAAATACTCTTTTCAATCTCAATTCATCAGTTATTTCAGGAGGATATTCTTCCATCTATATTCTACTTTCATCTAAATGGACTGCCTTTTTTCCATCCAATGAGCAGCCTGATTAGCATTTCGTTTAGCATGTTGAATATGGCATCCTCTTTCATTTAGCTGCCTCTTTACATCTTCTATAATCTGTCCATATGTGCTCCAGCATTCCCCTTCATTTTGAGTCGCCTTCACCACAACCATACAATCACCTTCAAATATAACCTGCTGCATTCCCAAGTCTATGCAGAATTCTATGCTTTCCAGTGGGCTAATGCTTCTGCAAGTACTGGATCAGTTATATTACTAATAGGACAGCACATGACGGCTATTACCTCCCCAGCCAATCTCTTATTATTGATCCTGCACCCATCTTTTTCAAATTTTGATCCCCTGAAGCTGATGGGGAACGATAATGCGAGAATAGTAAAGAAAAATAGAGAAACAATCACACAACACAAGATTTACATGATTCGACAATGTGCATATGTCCACGGAGCTGCAGAGGATTTTTATTCAGCGGGAAGATGAAGTACACAAAGAAAAATACAAGTTTCTCACTCCTCTCAAACTCTCCCACTCTCTATCGCCTCAATCTCTTTCTCTGCTGTTTTTCGTCAGTCTGTCTAAAGCTCAACATATCCACTATTCAAAATAGTGATATTTATATGTGGTGCATTGAAAAACCTAAGGCGGTGAACTTTCTACTTATTCGCTCGAGCAAGGTGTTGAGCGCGACTCGAGCGACACCTCACTCGAGTGAACTTTATGTCTGGTGTTCGCTCGAGTGCCAAGTCGAGCGAACTCTCGGGTTGAACTTTGCTCGAGCCCAATGTTGAGTACTTGTTGAGCAAACTCTCTAACTGAGTTTCGTTTGTGCCCACTGTTGAGCGCCTGTCGAATGAGCTCTCGGGTTGAGCTTCGCTCGAGCGATATGTCCACCGAATAACAAGCGAACTCTCAGGTTGCCTCTACTCGAGTATAAAACTAGGCTCCACACTCAACAGAAGCATCCCAATTTACTTTAAATGTATCCGAATCCTGTCTTTTCGAAACCTCTTCCTCATTTTGACATGAGTTTGATTCCCCCTCAATTTCCTTCAATGTGGATGCTTAAAATTCCTCTAGCCATTTATGTTGTTCTGAACCAGATCTGTCACATTATGGCAGCAACTAATTCTATGTCAGAATCTTCTTAAGTGTTCATCAACTTCTTCATAAGCTCCATGAAGTCCATCCTCACTTGGGGTTCTGACCAAACATCTCTAGTCTATGCACTCCACAAGATGTGCCACACAGTTTCTGATTCACCCTCCAATTATCACGAATTTAACAGCCAAAAATCAAAAGGGCTTTGGCTAGAAAGTACTTGGGCTTTTCCATCCATATCCAGGCCTAATGGATCGAGCCTACTCCATTTTGAATCTAGGTCCATAATCTCATATCCCTATCTACTCAATACTAGATCCTCAAACAATATGCACGGGCTAATGGCCCAATAAAATAATCTTCCTTCTTGCTGTAACAAAATTGGGCCTGTGGTCCAAACTTATAAAGCCTATATAATTTAGGTCTGAATGTGAGACTCTTACACTTTCTGATGACATTCAGTGAAACAAGGTTATTTCAATGCACCAGATTTTAATTATATTTCTTTGGTGGAAGAAGTCGGTAACAAAAAAAAAAAAAAAAGAACAATAAAGTTTTAGAGGTGATTATTTCAAAAGAAGACGTAAATTATAGACAAATTTGTTATGGAGTGGAAGGCATCTACACATGAAAATCATGAGTATAATTTCATAATCTGAACGCTTTATATTTTTCCCTCTCTTCAGAACTTTTAGTATTTTGATGAGGGGCCAACGACTGATAATGCTTGCATTCAACATAGGAAGACTGATTGTTCCCAGAAATGTCCACAAACGTTTATGCAGGTTCCCATTTTTGATGGCTCGGCAAACGAATGGGTAAAGGCAATTAAAGAGGTTGGGTTAAAGGTGGCCACAGATCACTTTGGCAACAGTCGTGAAAAAATGGCCCCTTATGTGACTGAACCAGTGCATGTGTGGAGGAATGATTCCTTTGTAGCTGCATTCCCTTCAGAAAAGGTTCACATAACTTATGGGATCAACTTTTCTGAGGTACGAATTTGCTGGACTGTCAATTTTTGCTTTTCAGTATAGAATTCGAAAATTAAGAATTTTAGTGCCACTTCGTTGTATTTTCTTTTACCTTTTCTTGAGATCCTAGCACATATGAATCTTATTAAGGCTTATAAAGTCTAAACTCTTCACTTGTTATCTTCACTGGACGCTATCACAAATTTAAAAAAAAAAAAAAA
>QEOT01005265.1:5057-44848 GCA_003123785.1 Pterocarya stenoptera | reverse complement strand
ACGAAGGCATGGGCTGCTTAAATAAGCAAAGCCGTTTACAATCCAACCGGAATAAAAGGGAAGTTAACAACTTAACAAATGAAATTCAACACACGTAAAACAGAGTGAGAACAAACTGAACTAAAACGACGTAAAACTCGCAACTACAAATGTGTCGCGTAAAACTTGCATCCACTGATGACCATTTCCTTCTGCGCGTAGAACGGCCACGACCCAGTCCATTCCTGCATAGATTCCATCTTCCTTCTACGTTGCATGCACCACGCAATGGGCCTGCTCGTCCCAGCTCATCCCAAATATTTGGGATTTGGCTTATGGCCTGTCTCAGATCGTTGTGGCCTATCAATACCCCTCCCATCAAGTGGAATCTTGTCCTCAAGGTCCACAGAAGGGAACTAGTCCAACAGCGATTGCTTCTTCTCCCACATGGCATCCTCCGCCTTGGTCTTCCTCCAACGTCTATTGATCAGTAATGTCTTCACACACCACGTTACCCGCATGCTCCTCCAAGAGTAATAACTATGGTTTTTGACATCTATGCCCAGCTGTGAAGCGTTCATTACAGTTGGAATAGAGGCCTTGTGATCTTTTCCTTTGCATTTCTTCCCAAGATAAACACTGAATAGGGGCCGCAGATGTAGCAGGAGCTACACGAGTGGCTTGTGGAAGAGCTAAAGGAGCTCTTGTAGGTGGGGATTGCTCAAACCTTTGCTGCCGTGTAAGTTGATCATCTCTCATCCGTGCTAAATTAATAGCCTCCTTGAGGGAATGCGGTTTAAACACCCGTATCCCATCAGAAATCTCAATCTTCAAACCTCCCATGAACATCCCCACCAATGCCTTCTGTGTCCATCCACGCACTTTGTTTCCGAGCTTCTCGAACTCACATTGATAGTCTCTCAACATCCCCAGCTGCCGGATTCTTGAGAGAGCTTCATCAAAGTCCTCACTGTCTGATGGTCCAAAACGAGCCCATAATTCCTCTTGGAATCTTTCCCATGAAATCACTTGTCCCTCCTCCTGTAACGTCCGACGCAGCCACTGCCACCACTAGTTGGCCTCCCTTTCAAGGTGGTAAGCAGCCATGGGAACCTTTTGGTTTTCGGTTGCCCTAGTACTCAGAGAATTGTTCCACACAGTCGAACCATTCGGTTGGGTCATCCCTTGAAAATCGTGGGAATTCCAGCTTAGCCGTTTTGGAGGAGACGATCTGTCAACCTCCATCGTTGCCTTCTCGATGATGGTTGCCGTGGCTGGGGTTCTCCGGATTTGCGATCAACACATTTGAAAGTCGATTGATAGCTTCCTCCATTCGTTGTAGTCCTTCCTGAACTGCACCGAGTCCAAACTCCAAGTGCTCAATATGCTCCTTGTTAGTTCCCATTAGCAACCTGGCTCTGAGGCCAATGATAGGTCCCAACGAAATACTCAGATGGTCTAACGTAAAATGGTTTCTCTTCGGGTGAGAAAGTACCGCACTTTTTGAATAACAATTGATTTCCTCATTCATTACGAAGGCATGGGCTGCTTAAATAAGCAAAGCCATTTACAATCCAACCGGAATAAAAGGGAAGCTAACAACTTAACAAATGAAATTCAACACACGTAAAACAGAGCATAAAACAGAGTGATAACAAACTGAACTAAAATGACGTAAAACTCGCAACTACAAATGTGTTGCGTAAAACTTGCATCCACTGATGACCATTTCGTTGTGCACATAGAACAGCCACGACCCGGTCCATTCCTGCATAGATTCCATCTTCCTTCTACGTTGCATGCACCACGCAATGGTCCTGCTCGTCCCAGCTCATCCCAAATATTTGGGATTTGGCTTATGGCCTCTCTCAGATCGTTGTGGCCTATCAAACTTAATGTGCTATACCTAGCTTCACTTGTTCCCCAAACCTGCTCTAAGTAACAAGTCCTTGAACAGGCCACTTCGGGTTTCTGCCTTAAGTCATTAGAGCTGCTGACCTCTATTACACATTCAGCCTTGTGGCTGAATAATGAGAGGATGTGTGCTGGGCTTCCTATCATACACCTGGGGTAATTTTAGGGCCTCCTTAACATTGGTTTTTGGGTGTACTTCCTAGAGTTTATGGCCACTATAGGGCCTCATGTTAGGTATGAACTTAGGTTATGAGAGTGAACCTTTGAGGTCTCAAGATAGTACCAAGTGTGCACGTACATGGCTGTGCAGTCAGCCTTGTGGTCATGGAGTTTTTACCCACTACAACTCCTTTGTGGTCACAGTGCTTCAGAATTCTCTGCAATGGACAACTCTTACCCTTAACCTTGTGTTACAATTATACCACACATAAAATGCATACTCATGAATTCAACAATCTGCATATGGTTTGATCATGCCATTATGTTAATTTTGAAACAGAAAACACCAGGAAGTCAGTTTGTTTCATCATAAGACAACATGCATAAATTTGACATTTAATAGCAAATCTTAGTTCTATAAACAATCCATCATGCATCGATCATGGTGTCGCACTTATAAGTTGAAAATAAGCCTGAGAAGGCCTATACCTGGCCTCATAAGCAGTGAACTACGAAGAAAATCAAGTGAGAATCTGTCTATTTGAGCATCTTTGATGGGGTTTCGGTTCCTTGATTTCTCTAGCCTTAGAATTTTGTGTTTTGACATATAAAACAATGAGGAATGGGTTACATGTTTAAAAGATAGGAAATTTCGAGTTCTAGGGTGAACATTTGTGAAAACTTGCATTAGATTCGGAGTGGAGATTCCACAATGAAGTGCTGCTCCTAGGAACTCTTTGGGCTTGGAGATGTGTAGTTGAGGTGTGAAAATAGTGAAAAACATACGTTGAAATTTATGGTTTGGTTTCTGGAATGGAAACTAAAATGGCTATGTTTGAAATTAACGAAAACGCTTAAATTATTCTCCAATCAAGTAGCAGCAGCAAGAGGAAAAGGTCTAGCAGACTAGGTTCAAAATTTTGAAGCCTCCAGTATGGACAAGTACAGTAAAGGGGAGTCACTATTTCTTGATCAATTGTGAACTAGATTGTCATAAACAAAGCTTTCTCACGTCTGGGTTGCTGCAGATTTAGAGAAGGGTTTCCAATGCTTTCTCCTTGAACCCTTGATGAAGAAGTTGAGAAATAATGGCTGATGCCTAGAGTCAGGCAATTATAGGAAGGGATATGTTTTATTTTCTGGGCAGCAAGGCTATGGTTATATAGGAGAAAACCAACTCCAGTTGGTTTTAGGAAATTGTAGCAGATAGGGGAACTTAGAAGCTTGCTCTTTCAGATTTTAATTAAGGTGAGCTCCTAGGTATAGTGGGAGACATGGTAGATTTTTTCTTTTGGGTTTCTAGAATATTAGAACTCTGATTTGGAAGCTGTTCAGTTTAGGCAACTTTTCCTATTTCTAATGAAACCCAATGTGGCAAGTTTTCTCTACTTGCCTTCTATAACAAGTATGCACCTAAAGCAAATCAATTAGACATTGAAATAATCCATTATCTGCTAGAATGAGGGAATTGAAGAAAGTTTTCAAAATTATTCACACCAAAANAAAAAAAAAAAAGAATAGAGATAGAAGATATGGAGAAGATTTTGGTAGTCAGAATGGGATAATGTAGGGGGAATTTTCATTTTGCACTCCCAAAGTAACATCCTTTCTTCACATTTGCACCCCAAACTGCTCAATTTGCACCCGGAATAATTACATTTTATTAATTCTCATCTTGCACAATTTCACATATATAAAATATGCTCACTGAAATTTAATTAAAACATAAATATAAATATAATATTACAGAATAGTAATAATAATATATAATAAACATAGATAAATAAATACAAAAAAAAAAAAAAACCCTTGAGCAGGGAGTGACAGAGCCAAAAAGTGAGCCGTGGGTGCAAAATGATTTTTAAAAAATGAGTAGTTATATATAATATTTTCTAAATTTGCAAATTGTTTTGGTTACATCAATTATGCAAAATCTTTTTTAGAAAAAATATGACAAAATAAAAATAATATTATTTACTTGAAAAGTCCATCCTAGTATGTCTAAAAATAGTTATCCAATATGTCCAAAAACATGTGATTACAACTCCTAAAAACACCCTAGCCAATTCATTCTCTAAACTATAAAAACAATCATACCGAAAACACGAGTGCCACCACCAAACTCAGACCTAGAAAACCCTGCACCAAAGTGTTATGCCTTTTTTTGAAAAATCATTGGGTTTTTTTATCCAGTCAAGGTTGGTTACTAGTTACTTAGTTTTCTATGGCAAAGCCTATATTAATATTAATAGCAAACTCCACTATCACACATTTGTTTTAAAAAGGATTGGTAATGAAACGATTATGAATGCTTTCAGAATATGAAAACTTGTAGAAGACGATTTTAATAAAAAAATTTTGAAGTAATTTTGGTTTTCAAAATAGTAATTTCATGTCAATCTAGAACGACCACGTGGTGGTGCATTCTAGGCCACCATGGATGGCTAGAGGTGAGGGAGGATCTCCCCCTTTACAGCTGCATCAGTTGGCACCCCTCCCCCTGTGGTGAGGTTCTTGTTTGGTCTATTGTTATTATTATTTTTATTGTTCATCATTTATAATTTGTTAGACATGTTTTTTTTTCCTTTTTGTTATTTTTATTTTTCTTACTTCTTATTTATCATTATTTCATTATTTTTTGTTTTATTATTTTCTATTCTAACCTCGGATAGTTACGACTAAAGTTCCTTTAGATTTAGCTGTGTGGGTTGCGAATTGGTGGTTTGACATGTAATTTGAGAAAATAAGGATTGAAACTTCTATTATTTGACTACAATACGTTATGTTCATTGTTTCTTTTGAACCCTGTTGTTTATCAACAACTTCATGGTTCTCACCTTGAAGTATTTATTTGAGTCAGTACATTTAAGAACTTTGTTCCATGTTGGATGTCGAACCTAGTAAGCATCAGTTCTTTAACGAGCCAACGTTGTAGGCCCTACGGATAGTTGCTTTTATCTTTTACAAGGTTGACATGTCATCCTTTTATTCCCGGAAAACACTATAGACACCGTTGCTTGTAAAGCACCGTTGTTCCCCTTATTTTAAATGCTGGGCTGGAAACTTTCATTAACCCTGCAAATGTCTTAGTTTCTTCTAATAACTTGCACTAGCTTGAGTACTACCTATTCCAATTCAATTCTTCCTATTTCTAGTTTGAATGGTTGGAATATTTGAAAACTCATGGAAAAGAACTTGTGTGAATTTGTGCTACACTGAAATTTGCTTTGTGCTTATGGCAATACTCAAAAGAGACTTCCATCATGTAATGAATTCTTGTGATGCAGGGTGGCCATGCACTCCACGCTGATTTCGTACGCCGGTTATATGGAAAGATTTAGTATTTGTGAAAACTTTTTCCAAACAATGTTTCTAGGTTTTAAAAATGAAAAAGTCTATTTGCAGGCGTGAAGGGGAAGGCCCCGTGCACGCCAGCCACCATGGCAAAATGCATCGCTGCGTTTTGTGAAGGGAGAGGTGTCTCGCAGGACAGAAATCCATAATCTGAAGAAACGGTGCGTTTCATTAATGGGAAACCCAACCCCTGCGTTTTCTTTCTCGTCTGCTCGACGATTGGAACTTGTTTTAATGGCTTATTTCTTCTATGAGGGAGAGATGTGCCGGGTGAGAAATCACCGTTCCATAGGATCTTTTTTGTTTTTTTTTTTTTAATAACTATATGAAATCCACACTTTACAACCTCTACAAGAAGCAAGTGAATGCTGGTATTCAATCAGTTGTCAAAAATACAAATCTAACGTTAAGGTCTCGTTTATTTTTACAACTCTTTTCAACTCATTTTATCTCATTTAATCATTATAATTTTTTTAAAATTTTATACAAAATAAAATAAATAATTTAATTTTTTCAAATTTTAAAATAAAAATAATATTAAAAAATATATATTCTAACAACATTTTATTTAATTTTTAATTTTAATATCATCTCATTCTATATGCAAAAACAAATGAGACAGTAGTTTGAACTTTGGGCGCAACAACTGAAAAAGAACTACTTATGTTGAGAAAGAAAATAAAAAGCTTGATGGCAACGTGTTTTGTTCAACTATGATAAACCGTATTTTTTTGTCACAGCTATTGTTGATTTGTTGTCACAATAGATCTTTGTAGGATCCTCTGGTGGTTCTCCCATGTCTTCAGATATTCTTTTAAGTCATATTGCTTGGCATGCTATTCTGCTGCTGCAATGTATTAGCTTCTGTAGATGATTGCACAACAGTATCTTGGTTTTTTTACGCCCAAGAAAAAATTCTAAAACCAAGTTCGAATGCATATCCGGAGGTGTTCTTCATGTCATCCACTGGTCCAGCCCAATCACTATTAGTGAATCCGATTACCTTTGGATTTGCATTAGACTTTGTACAATATTCCATAATCTATTGTTCCTTGCAAACAACGAAGCAATCTTTTCATTGTACCATAGTGCACTTGGCTTGGGCTTTGCGTGAATTGGATAATATGCTCGTAGCATGCATGATATTGGACGTGTAGCAGTAACATAAGGTAAACTCCCAATTAGGCTCCTATAGAGAAGCATCTGCTTGTTTTGATCCATCTTGTTTCTTTAATTCCTCATTTAGGTACCAATGGAGTAGCAACTGGTTTACAACCATTCATTTTGAACTTCTTCAATCAATTCTCCACGTACTTTCTTTGTGATATGAAGATTCTTTTTTTATCTTGACTTATCTCCATACCATAAAAGTAGTGCATCAATCCCAAGTCATTCATTTCAAAAGTCTTCATCGTGTCTTTCTAAAATTCTTCAATCATTGATGGGTTATTTCCTGTGAAAATTATATCAACATAAATAAAAATAACAAGAATATTCATGTGATCTTGGGTCTTGATGTAGAGCGTTGGCTTACTTTTCCTCTTGAAACCATGGTCATTAAAATATTTATGCACTATGTTCGAGGTGCTTGTTTAAGCCCGTAAAAAGTTTTCTTCAATCAAAAATATTTTCCTTCTTCGTTGATGATTGTGAGCCATTGTGGTTACTCTACATAAATTTCTTCTTTTAGTACTCCATTAAGGAAAGTAGCTTCACATCAAGTTGATGTAGTTTCATTGCTTCTTTGCTGAAAGAGCAATAAGAGCTCTTATAATATTCATTCGAACAACTAAGACAAAGGTTTCACTATGGTCAATCCCATGTTTCTGTGAGCCTTTGGCTACAAAGATTTCACTCATACTTCATGTCTTGATGCAACTTCAAAGTTGTTTGGATCCAAAACTAAATACTTGCATGTTTCATACAACTCACGGAATTCCCTTACCTTTCTTGGAGGTGATTTTGGTGAATACTTACTGTGAAAACTCAGCTTGCCTCAAAGATGAAAGGGGGACGAATATGGGTGATGAAGACAAAGTTGATCCACTAGTTTGGATCTATGAGGCCTCTCTCTCTCTCTCTCTCTCTCTCTCTCTCTCTTATGATGTTCCTAATCTTGTAATTTAGATTGTAAACTCGATATCCTTTTGACTTTCTACCATATCCCATGAAAACTTTTCAACCTTCTCTTCCGACTTGTGTCTTTTTGCAACTAGGACATGGGCATAACATATCACCCAAATACTTTGAGATGTTTAACTAAGGGTTACAATTCACTCCATGCTTCAATAAGAGTCTTATTTTGTGTTGCTTTTGTCAAACATCAATTAAGCAAATATACATGTGCGTATATTACTTTTGCCCAAAATTCATTTGGAAGTCCTTTGTCCAATAGCATTGATCTTGCCATTTCCATGACAGTTTTGTTCTTCCACTCCCATACTCCATTTTGTTGTGCAGAATAAGCAATAGTGAGATGATGCTCCATGCCTTCATCTTCACAAAACTTGTCAAATTCATTTTAGGTATATTATTTACCTCTATCACTTCTTAAAGTTTTGATGTAATGACCAATTTCTTTTTCAACAAAACCTTAAATCTCTTAAAGATCCCAAAGACTTCTAACTTTTCTCGAATAAAATATATCCATGTCTTTTAGGTATAATTATCTTTGAAAAGAATAAAATACATGTTTTGATTCATGGATGGTGTTCTCATTGTTCTATGGCTCTCCATGTGTGACGTCACCAACTTTCTCTTGGTATGTAACAGAGACTTAGAGTATCGGGACATGCAATACAAGATTACATACCCCCATACATAATAGATAGTATGCAATGTATCCTAAAAATGCAACTAGCAGTATGCAATAATTGTAGCAGAAAGTAAGGGTGAAAATAAACTTATGACAAAATAACTAAATCATCCCAATAATATTGATTAAACCATGAGTTTCAAATCATCAGGTAGCTTAATCTTAGTATAAAATATCAAGTTTCCAAAAAGAATCTAAATCAACTGCTTCATGCATTCTATGGCACGAAGGGCTAGGCCTAGAAATATTAAAATAAGATCAAGTCTCATGTGGACTTCTGGTTCCTCCTCAATCCTCTTAATCCACTGGTCTATTGGGTCTATCTGCATCTACAACTTCTATCATTTCGAGTGAAATGATAGTGGGTCCACAAAGTGTGAGATTTACTTGAAATCTCAGTAAGTTAGTGTGACGCCCCCAATCTTCACTTGGGATGGAACATAGACTTAGAACGTCGGGACATGTAACACAAGATTACATACCTCCGTTCATAATAGTTAATATGCAATACATCCTAGTATGTAACTAGCAGTATGCAATAATCACAGCGAATAGGAAGGTGAAAACAGAACTTATGCATAAATAGCTAAAATATCTCAAAGCATTACTGATCATCATAAGTTCAAAGACAAATCGTAGAATAACTTAATACAACTAGATATTAAAGTCTTCAAAATTAAATTAATTGCTTCATCCATTCTAGAGTATGAAGGACTAGGGATATAAACATGATGATTAAATCTAGTCTCCTCTCGAGGTTAAGCTCCTCCTTAATCAGTCAAATCTAGTGCTCCATCTAAACTATCCTCCTCGATTCCTGACACAATTTCTATCATTCCAAGTGGAATGATAGTGAGTCCACCAGGGGTGAGATTTACATGAAATCTCAGTAAGTTAATAACCAACTTACACAAAGATAAATTATGCATGAAGAATAATAAATATGAAATGCAGAAAAATATGCATGTCTCCTATCCAGATTCTTCAACATTTTCAGAAAAAATGAGACATACTTTCGTTCAGAGAACATTTTTACTTTAATCGTCAAAAGATAATATTTTCATCATAACATTTCATCATTTTTAGTAATTTATAAATTAATCATAACGTGTGGTATCATCACAGTTCCCTATATGCACTGTGAGTACTTGACAGTGACCACAGTACAACTCACGTTGCAATTACGTTGTCTGCATACTCGTTTTCAATGCATTAGTAATATAACATAACATTATAACATGTACACCCACTAGCCTTAGGCGTCATAACAATTTTGACTTCACTTCGGCATTCTTTAAAAAGAACCCATTCGAAACTCAATGACTGTTCTTCGTCAACCCAATGGTTACCACTCCATTCTTAAACACTCCAGAGTGGACAGATAAGTTCTACTAGAATAATTCTTCATCCTAGCCTTTGGGATCGTAACAAAAATTATTTTTATGTTATATGCTAAAATGGTAGAAATATCATATGTCATGTAAATATACACACAATGTATCATATAACATGATATTTTATGCTCAAAGTGATAATTGAAATAAGAATGATGCATTTATCAATAAATTATAAATAATCTATCAAGGTATAAATTGGAGGTGAACTTACAAATTTCCTGAGTTTTCGATAAACGTCGTAGCGGCTAAAATCAAATGTGTACTAAATTAGGATTAATACTACTATGGGTGAGGTTCATAAGCATGGGTTTCAAAAATGGGTATTTACAAAAATACTCCTAAACTTTCTAAAATTATCATTAAGACCCTAAATTTTTACTATTTGCAAACAAACTTCAAATTCAACTAAATTTCATGGACCTCATAGTTTTTATATTCTAAAATCATCTAAACTCTTAGAATTGTAAAATTCAAAGTGGAACTAGTTCAAATACTCCAAAGTCATAGCATGCCCTCTAGTTGATGCCTTCAAGTGTTTTCAACTATTGATCTCTATGAATGCATGCTTAAGCAACTTTCTTTAATCATAAACAATTACTAAATTATTTAATGATATGATAAAGGCTTTCTTATATAATCAAGTTCATCCCAACACTTAATTATGGTTAAGAATCTTAATTTTCAATAATCTTCCATTAATAAAGTTTGATATTCTAAGTGCAAATCATCAATGTATGCTTTCAAAAATTATCCAACTCATGCAAATTCATCAAGCCTAGGTGGGACAAATCAAGTTTCATACCTTAATCACAAATTTACTAAAACCTATGCATGTTTTGATGATCAAAACAAGATAAAATTAAAATTTACCATGGCATGCTTTTAAACTAAGAATCAAACCTTCCATAATCATTCTAAGGCATTAATAAATCATATCAAAACATAATTAACACATTTCATAGCTAAATCCCCACTTGAAACATTTTAAACACTTAAATCATCCTTTAATGACCCGATTTTGAACTAAGCATGATGTTCTTCTCTAAACTCCACCAAATCTCATACCAACACTTGAAAACAAAATTTGACATGCAAACTAAGATCAAGAACAAAAAAAACTTATAAATTTCATAGCTTTCAAAGCTCTCAAGACAACCTTACTCAAGAACTTACCAAAAACTTACTCGGTTTCATTCTATTGCTCTCTAAGGGGGAGAAGTGCTCTCAAGACTCAAGAGAAAGCTTGGAGCTGAGGTGTGAAGAAAATGAGGGGGTGAAAAGGCTTTTTATAAGCAGCCAAAAGGAGGGGACGTTGACCTTGGTCTAAGGTGATTGGTGGAAGGTAGTGTAAGAAGCTGAAATTTTCAGATTTGAATTTCATCACTTATGTCATCTTGTGCATACCAAAACAATGCTCTAAACCACCATGATTACACTTCTATAGTTCTACATTCCTCCTATGGAGGCTGGTCAAG
This sequence comes from Pterocarya stenoptera, assembly GCA_003123785.1. Classification (NCBI taxonomy): domain Eukaryota; kingdom Viridiplantae; phylum Streptophyta; class Magnoliopsida; order Fagales; family Juglandaceae; genus Pterocarya; species Pterocarya stenoptera. The sequence goes on along the minus strand of QEOT01005265.1, from coordinate 33,755 downwards.
TCGTGGTACAAAAGAAATATAAGGAAAACCAACAAAACCAACCATGGGGCTAACGGGTTCAAAGTGATTTTCTTAGGATAGTTTTGTTCATTGTCTTGGCTCATCTTTTTGACTCATCATCATGGATTCAAAGAAGATGATGAAATGGAAGGTGGTTGTTGAAATTTTAGATTGCCTTTATCAACTTGTGTCCTCTTGTGCAAGGGGAATAGTGGCCTAAAACCACCATGGTTTCCTCCTTATTGTGGCTACAATGGTCCTGCAAAGGTGGCTAGGTCGTGAGGCATGGTTCAGTTGACAAAAAGTCAAGCAAACCACCTCTGCTAACCGACGGGTTCAAGTGGTTTCACTTGGCAGTTTTTGGGACTTCGGTTTTGGTTAGTCTTTGCGAGGGAAAACTTAGTCAAGTTTATCATGATGGCCATGGGGCCTCCTGAGGATTAGGTGGTGCTAGAGGTGGCGTGAGGTGGTGGCTCAACCAAGGCAGATGGTTGGTTAAATCTCAACCCAACTGATTCTCACTCAACTAGCCTAAGGGTGCAATAAGTTTGGCTTCTTGGTTTAGTTTGTGAAACCAATTTAGTCCAAGACTTAATCTGGGTTTGAAGGGATCTCATGAGGTGTTTAAGGACCATATTATCCTTGAGAAAATGGCACAAAATTATTAGGCCTAAGGACAACAATCCATGCACTCGAAGGGGATACACATGAGCCGATTGATGCGAGTTTGGGGTTTGATATGTCATTTTCCTTAATAACATGTGGGTAGGTTTACCTAAGGTATTTGTAAGGTCTAAGTATGATGAAATGGAATAATAAATCAAGAAGATTTAGAATTAAAAGGTTAATAAAAGATTAAAATGAAATTAAATTTCAAAGCATGACTTAAAGATCACTAATCTCATGAATGTTGATTAATGATCTTAGCCAACTTTCAAAACTTAATTTGAGCGTTTAGGTTATGATATGGGGTTAAGGAAATCCATGGTATGGTGCATTGGGCTTTTAATTGGAAGTGTAAAAATAGAAGACAAGACTTTTGGGCCTTGATGGGTTTAAAAGGGCAATGAGTGCAGGTTAAAGGCTCATGAGCTTTTGGGTTTGGGTGAGAGGGGGTCTTATTTTCAGATTTTGAGGGATTAATTAAAAAGAGGCCTCAAGTCCACAAAAGTAGAGCTTGAAAGGGCTTGTCTTGACCTAATTAGGCCATTGGTCAATTATACACCAAGTTGAATTCCTAAGAAATGCCTTATACTTGGGCCAAGACTATCTTGAATTCCTAAGAAGCTTGGTTAAAGGCTTCTGAGGCTTGGCCCATAAAAGGTTCTAAGGTCCTAAAGACCTTTCTAGTATCACTAATGGGCTTGTTTCTCTAACTATTTGCTTAATGATACTAAGTACCAAGATCTAAACTAATCTCACTATCAACATTGAAGTAGGTAAATAAAATAATATAATAAATAAATAAATAAAAATATTTAAAGTCCAAAATTATAATCTTAATCTAGAGCGTTTAAGGGTTAATTCTAATGGTTAATTAGGTAGGATGTTACAGTTAGACAACTAAAGTGCACAAAGATATACTATGCATGAAGAATGATAAATATGAATGCATGCAAATGCAGAAAAAAATTGTATTTGTCTCCCATTCAGATTTCTCAAGAAGATAGATTTTTTATGCACATTTTCTTACAAAGAAAATAATTTCACCTTTGTCGTAAAAACTTAGTCTTTCATCAGGAATCACATTAAATCATGAAATTAACGTAACGTATGGTATCGTCATAGTTCCCCATATGCACTGTGAGTACCTACCGGTGACCATAGTACAACTCATGTTGAAACTATGTTGTCTATAGACTTGTTCTCAATGCATTGGTAATATAACATAATATCTTAAAAATCATAACATATACATCCACCAGCATTAAGTGTTATAACGTATGGCTTCACTCCGCGTTCTTTAAAAAGAACTCATTCGAAACATGTTGACTATTTTTCATTAACCCAAGGGTTACAACTCCATATTTAATCACACCAAAATGGACAGAGGAATTTCACCAGGATACTTTAACATCCTAGCTTTTGGGGTCATGATAAAATATTTTTAATGATATGCATGAATGTGGCACATTTCAAAAATATAGTTGTATGCAAAATGACAAAAATAGAACATAAGATATGACATTTCATGCTCAAAATGACAGTTATAAAATGAATGCAATATTTATCAATAAATCATTAATAATCATCAAAGTGTAAATTAGGGGCTGATTACGCCCAAAGAATAACACGGTAGTTGTAGCATAGTTTTGGGGTGTCGATTCCACAGAGAGACAAATTAAAAGAATAATAGAAGGAACAAAGAAATTAAGAAAAAATATCAAATGATTAATGAAGAACAAAGATTAATTTTAAATGTAAATTAAAGTGAGGCAAAGTGACTAACAGAAAAAGTACTCGAATTTGACAAACAGTAAAGCGTTGGGAATCCCTTGCACAAATCTGATATTTTAATTATTCTTAATTCATTGAATAACTCAATTGGGAATTCAATTCTCAAAATTCTGAAGGTATAGATTTATAAACCAAGATTAAACAAAATATAACACTTTGAAAAATCATTCACCACTTTTAAAATACGTAAATTATTATCACTATTGAGAAAATCCAACGACGACAATATACTTTGGGAGCGATATTGTAGCAAAGAATTAAATCAATATAGATAAATAATTGATCCAAACATAATCAAAGAACTAATCCATTCAATAGAAAAAATGCGACTAAACCCATAAACAAAATAAATTTTATAATTATTCGGAGAAGAAAACATCAACAATAAATTGAAAATGATAAAACAAAATAATTTTAATAATTGAAAATCAAATACATAAATCAAAAATAAATTAAAAATATCATCTAATATATAAGTTCATCCCTAACCCCACTTGAGAATTTAGTTACCTATAAATATAATGGACAACAAAAATCTCAAGAAAAAAAATAGAGCAAATGGCAGCCATGAGAATTTTTGTATTTTCGATCTATGTTGTGTGCAGACCAGGCCAAGCCAAAAACTTTAATTCCCAACTCCCTTCTTGCGTCTCCCTTTCGGAAAGCTAAAGATTTGAATTTTGAATCTAGTCTCTCAAGACCAAGTCAAACAATAGACTCCCATTATCCCTTTTCATAAGCATGAAGACCAAGTCAAACTTTTCTATATAATCCAAAAGGCCCCACGTACAATCCTTGCTTTTTACCAAGTCAAACTACTGGCATCTCATTTCCAAGTCAAAACCCAAAAGACTTCAGCCCCCTTCTCATGAGCGTGCGAGAATAGTTGATAGAAAAGTGATATACGGCTTCTTTTCACCAATTTGTTGTCATGTATTTTACTCCATGTATTTTATACTTCATGCGGTTGCCATAAAAAATTAAATAAAATATAAAGAATGGAATAGGAAAGTTTCAAAAATGTTAAGTATAAAACTCAATTGTAAATTACCTTTCACCAACCAATAATGAAATATTTGAGATTTAAAATATTATAAAAATCATGTTCCAATATATCTCATTATTTCAATTTATATTTTGATATTTTAATCCAATAATAGGGTATTTAGAGTGCACTTTCGCTCACTCATCAGGGGCCAACTTACAGACTATTGAAGCTGTAAGTGAAGTATTGGCTGTGAAATAAATTATGCTAAGTTAGAATCTAACTAACTTAAGGAAAATAAACATTGACATGGAAGGGAAATCACGAAAATTTCCTTAGACCTTTAAATGATGCATGTTATCTAATAATCCATAACCTATCTCATGAAATGCATGGTATGCACTGTAGTTGATGCCTAAATGAACTCACTAATGATCCTTACAAATGTATGCAAGTCGAAACCCTCCAAGTAACATGCTCATTAGAATCCTAAGGACATACTTAAATCCTAAGTTTGAGCAAATTTATCCCAACGCTTAGTCATGCCTAATGAAATCCTCAATGCTAACTAAATCTTAATGATGCATGATATGATCCTATCACCGATGACATGCTAATTATCATGCATTCCTCTTATCCCAATCAGAAGGCTTTTTTAAATGCTCAGGTCATGCCTAAATCTAACGTGCATACTTGATGATAAACACAAGATAGAATTCAAAACTACTTATGGCATATTTCTCATCTTGATCTAAATCTCCATAAATAATCCTATGATCAAACTATACCATAAATAATCATGTCATGACTAATTTCCTCAAAAATGCATTTGATCTCAACCCTATCCTAAATATGCAAACTCGGCTTGGATGTTTTGTTTCCTTAAATCTAATTATGTCTGGCGTGAGTGAGTGTTTCAATGTTAGTTTACCTCTATTTTAGGATATGGAAAAGTATAAGTTTCGGAAATGTGCATCTTAAGGATAGTATTCAACCTTAAATGAGGATAGTTTCGGTTATGATGTTTAGTTAATTTATGCCCTTTTTGAGATTTTTGTTAAAATTCTAACCTTAGATAAAGTTGCACAAAAATATGAACGAGTAGCGAATCCACCGCAATTTTAAGTTAACCTTTAACTTACTCATGAGTAATGTGACTTATGATTTGGTAATAAATCTTGTCATATAAAGAGATATCTCATTGATTATATTCATGAAATTTTACATTTATAGGCATGTTAATATTTGACATTATTCATGAAGCATTGCTACATTACATGAAGCAAGAGTTTATGCAAAGAAAATCTTTTTGAAACACATATCATGACCCAAAATTGATATGGAAGATTATCCTAGTAGAGCTCCTTTGTCCACTCTAGAGTGTTTAAATATGGAGTGAAATCTCCTAAATTGATAAAAAATAATCGACGACCTCGAATGAGATGATAATGGTCTCAGAGCAAAAGTAAAAGCCTTCTCGCTGATGGGAGCTAGAGAGTACTCATGGTAAAGGAGTTCTATTTTTTGTATATATTTATGGTTGTTATTTGTAATTTCAAGACAATGTTAATACGTGGATAACTTTGGGTAGCAATTACTTGAAGGACAAGGTGATATGTTATGTTTTATTAAATGACTTGGGTTAAGTTTCTTGTGAAGATAATGAATTATGTATTTTTTTAGGCACTGTTTGGATTCAAAGTTGATCTCAACTTATCTCATCTTATCTCATCTCATTTAATCATTACAACTTTTTCAAATTCTCACACAAAATATAATAAACAATTCAATTTTTTCAAATCTCAAAACAATAATAATATTAAAAATTAATATTCTAATAATATTTTATTCAACTTTCAACTTCCATCTTAACTCAACTACTATCCAAACCTCACATAAGTGTCATATTGTAATCTTGGACGGCGCGTGTAACGCCCACAGCCCCTGCTTGGGATTGGACAGTGATTAAAACGTCATGACATGTAACTCAAGACTACATACTCTCGTACATGACAATTTAAGATGCATGCTCCTAGAAAGTTTGTAGCAGTATACAATAAATCGTAGCAAAATTCATATGAATCTAAGTAAGATTAAGAGTACTTTTTTTCAAAATCATTTCATGGTACCATTAAGACTAAATATCCCAAAACAACTTCATTTTTTAAACATCCAAAATACAATAGGACAAAAAAATCTATAGCTTTCATTCCCTTTTAAGAAATTCCCGTGCCTCTTCTCAAAACAAAAACCTACAAGGCCTTCTCTATTTGGCCTTGTCCTGGTTGATAATTTTATGCAAATCCTCAAACAACTTAAGCACTTCGCGGATGAATTAGTCGGCCGCTTTTAGCCTTTCTTCCAAAGATGGCTCCTCTTAGCCCTCAGGGCTCTTCAAGACCTCTTTGACCACAAGAGGATTTGGCTTCTTGCGTTTCCCCATGGTCGATATCCTGACCTGTCACAGCTTCTACCATTTCGGGTGTGGAATGGTAGTGAAAACTACCACAATAAGATTTTAAAAAATCTCAATAAGTTAACATGTAACATACAAGTAGATAAAATAAGCACATAAAAGCAAACAATGAGAATGTATGCATGGACATGTACTTAACTTGAGACTTTGACTTGTGCATATGCATTACGAAGATCTGGTGATAGAAAATCGTGTTTGGTCTTTCCTTTTCAGAAACACTTATCATCTTTTCTTAACACATATTATCCATATCATGTAATTCTTATAACATGTAGGTGGACACCTCACGACTCCCCTACGCACTGTGGACTCCCTGCTAGTTACCGCGTCACTTTTTGGCCCACTTGACAGATGGTGACTATGTCAAAGCACTTATCATTATGTGGCATTTTGCATTTCACCTTCACTACGTCGATCTTATGTCACCCACTAGCGTTAAGTGGTACCTTGCTTCGAAGTCCTTGAAAAGAACCCATTAGAGATCCTTTGACTATGCTTCGTTGACCCAGGGGTTACCACTTTCAACTTTTTGCACTCTAGAGTGAACAAAGAAGTTTCATTAGGGCATTCCCCCTCCTAGCATTTGGGGTTATGACAAAACATGTAATGAACTTTTTTTTTAAAACAATGCACAATCTGAAATGCATGTGACATGAACTTGGGACTCTTTCCTTTCATATGCAACTTGAACATGTGGATGTCGTGCCTATGTAATCATGACATGTTATCAAACAACACACCAAAGCATTTCCCATTATGGTTTGAAAATATTAAAGCATGCAATTCAATTATCACGAAACAATAGGTGCTCAACATGGCAAGAAACACTTTCTTCATCATGCAAATATACATGGCTGAAACATCACATACATGTAAGCATGGCAAACATCACTTAAAATCGAATACAAGACATACCATATCATAGATTCCTTTCTATGCAATCGATATAACAACATTGCAAAGATCGCATAGTATCAATAATAATGCAAAGTTCACACCTCATATACAAACATTATCTGAGGGTAGGTTAAGAGTCAACTTACAAATATCCGAAGCAAATACAAGTTTCACAATCAAGTAAGCTGAAAAATATAATTTGAACTATTAGCCGTAACAACAATACAAACCCTAATCCAAGTAGGTGTAGGTGTGTGTGTCGTGTCTAAGGTTTATTCCCTCATGGTTTGTGAAACCTATTTCATGGCTAGAATGGCTCTCCATGTACTCGACATAGAAGAGGTTGTTGCCCTAGGCCGAATGTTATTCATGTTTCCTAACAAGGCTTGGTCATGACATGTGAGGGATGGCATAGCCGTGTGTGTTCTTCACTCTTATGGCCAAAACCCTATAGAGAATCTTGGCTTCAAATGGTGGCCATGGGTCATTTTTCCCTTCAAAGCTTCACCACATGTTCATGCTAGTGGTGATTTGGTTTCCCTCTTTGAGGAAAATCCTAGCTCCTTCATGGTTTTAAAATAATCAAGTGAAATCTCCAATCCCCTTGAAGCCTCAAGATGGAGTGTGTCCTTTCACCCAAATCGAACTATTTATTTCCCAAGAAAATCCTCATGAATATATGTGTTTCAATGAAAAGCAATGTGTAAAGATGTAGTGGTTGTTACCATGTAGGTCTTTTCTCAACATGGGTTCCTTGCTCCTCTTTTCCTCCGTGTGGTTGGATGGGTGGAGATGGTAGAGTGTAAATGGGGTTTAGATGGAGAGAAATGGTGAGAAAGTAGATAGGTGAGCTTCTATCCAGGATGGTCGAGAGGGAGAGAAAGAGAGAGAGAGAGAGAGAGAAAGAACCCAAAAATGAAATGGGCAGAGTATCCCCTTGGCGTGTGCCTCCTCTGGGTGCCGGCCCTTGAGCTACCCTTTATATAGACCACCAAGTTTCCACCTTCCCATGACATAGAGAATCTCAAAAGTTGGATGCATGTATGTCATGTATCACTAATCCCTTAGCTTGCATTGAAACCCTTCCCATTCTCCTTCGGGATTGTTATTTCTTGGGAAAGACCAAGTGACTTATGTAGCTTGAGTGACTAGTGGCTTGCCTTCTTTTTTAAGAAATCTAGATTCCCTAAGTGCCCTTAGGCATGTGACACAAAGTGGTCTAGGTTCATTGAACTTTTTGGGGCGTGTTGGTCTTTTGACAAAACCCTAATTCTAGACTTTGGCTTCTTAGACGTGTGCATGCTTGGCAAGGTTGCAAGTAACGTGTAGGGATGTGTGTGTTTGTGCCCCTTTGCCATCCATCTCTTGCTCTTCCCTCACAGGGATTCTTCTAGAACCTCAGTGGGTGAGTGTGTAAGTTCCCTATGTGCCCTTTGCTTTTCCCCATGCATCCTTTCCTTTCCCAATCATCACCTCTTTAGCCCCAAAATTTAGTGGATGCATGATACTTGGCTAAGTGTGGGGTTGGTCTCCCCTAAGTAGGCTTGAAGCCCCTTTGGCCGAAACCCTGAAGCCTCTTGGGAAACTTTGCAGTTGACTCTTGACATCTCCCATGCGCCTCCCCCCCCCCCTCCTCTTCTTCCACTGTTGAGTTTAGGTTCATGCATCTAAGGGATGAGTTCGTATGTGTGCCAAATGGCATGTGAGTGGGTGAGTGGGGTGTTTGCCCTAGGTGTGCCAACCCCTCCATGCCCTTCTCTTCCTTTGGCTTCTTCTAAAAACCCTCATGCATGGTTGCCAAGTGGCAACAATGTACTTACCAACAAAGCTTTTTCCCTAGGTTTCAAATGATGAGATTCCTAAGGAAAGAGTAAAACAACCATTCCTTTTCCAAGTTGGGGCCACCATGCCCTAACCCTAGTTAGGGTTTTGCCTATTCCCATAATTGCCCTTCCCTTGACTGAGTGCTACATAACCCCCTGGGCCTCAAATGGACTTGTACAAATAGGCTATTAGGCCCAAGTAATCCCTTCAAAATTCTAGTTAATCAACCATTGGGCCAAAAGTTTTAATAAACCCAAAATTAAAATAAAATAACAAGTGAAGGTTTTTGGCAAAAATATCAGGTCGTCACAGTGCTACTCTGGAGACAATATGTTATGTTCTATTTCATGTAATGAACTGTTGGATGTAAGAAACAATGATGGGATGTTTAATATTATGTAATGTTTGTGACTTAATTTCTAATGGTACAACTATTTAACAGTACTTTTCTTTTGTGATTTTTAACACTGCACGATGCATGTTAAGTGCTTTTCATTTTAACTGTGATGTATGATGGGGGTATGTAGCACAATGTTACATGTCTTGATATTTCAATCTCCACCAAATTCCGAGTGGAGGTTGAGATTGTTAGAAGCTAGCCCTCCACATAACTTAAAGTCTATAAATATTTTATTAGGTTGTTGAAAGCTTGAGGACCCATTTTGTAATTGTTTTTAACTCTAAGGTGTTGAAATCAACCCATCTCAAACTAATTATTGATAAGATCCACTGCTTTTCAAATTTTCATAAAAAAGGTAAACCCATCTTAACCTACTTCATATATTCAAATACATATCTCAATCTATTTATATTCAAACACATCTCAATGAAACCCACAAAATATTATTATTCACATATCAACTCATATCATCTAAAATCACCTCAACACTCAAACGCTGCCTAAATCTTTTTTATCAGTGGACTTTGGATTCTCGGTTTTGATATCATAATCTCATGTAAAGTGAAGGGAGATTCGTACAGTAAATCCAAAGTAGTGATGAATATTATATTATTTTATGTTAGCTTAAAAGAAAAGTTTTTTTTTTGGATACATTGGAAGAGGGGGGTCAAACTCACGATCTCCATTTTGGAGATGTGGGTCTTGTGCTTAAAAGAGAAGTTAATTAACAAGAATAGATGATGTTAGAGATAATAGGAATATTAAAAGCAGGAGTAGAGGATGGACCAAAAAGAAGAAAACAACTAGCAAGCAGAAGCAAAAAACAAAACACAAAAAAGAATAAATGACTGGCTAGGCCAAATCTCCATTGAAAACTAGCACCACTAATGTCCATGATTAGTTAGGGTCCCTTGCAATCACTCTCTCAGGTGTCTTGATGTAACACCCCTCTCTTCAGGTTTAAAAATAAAGTCACTTTTAAAAATTCTCAAGAGCCTGAGTGCTACTACTAAATCTTAACTTAAAAATATTTTCTTTTATTCTGAAGGAAGCGCCAAGTATAAAGATTCCTTATAATAAATAGAGTCGTTTTGAATAATATTGAAATCATAAATGAGAGTGCGCATAAGCATTTATTAAAATTTCTCAAAATCTATACCACAAATATCATAACTAAAAATCTCTGTAAATGATCTAAGCCACTGTCTCGTCTTCCTAGACAAAATCTTGTCCTACAGCTTTATCGTCATAATTATTCTGACCTAGGGTGGTTTAAAAAATATAAAAACAAATTAAAATGAATCGATGACTCAATAAAAAACCTATCATAACATTAACATACTAAGATAAGATTTTTTATAAAAACTTTAATGCTGAGAACTTAAAATCATAATTGGTCATACTGATATTTATGTTATGCACGATTGATTTATCTACATTAATTGACTGATCTGATTAATTTGACTAATCTGACTGGCCAACACACTTAACCATGTGTATAAGGTTGTGCACTAACTTCCCCTCCTATATCAAAAGAAGCCAACTGTGCAGTACTCTAGCGTACTATGGTGGATCACACGCTTAAGTGTATGGCTTGCACACCCACCCTGAAATTGCACTGGTACCACGCATCTGAATGGCCATCTGATTAACTATTATGAGTTTATCTTACACTTGATCTTATGATAGCCTATGTGTCTTATGTAGCGTGAGATGCATGATACGTATATAACTATAATATGCGAAATGGAACATAATGAATGACGTGCTTACAAATATCATGACATGCGTTATATGTAAGCACTAGCTTCGAAAGAACTGATTTTAATAATAATATATATAACTAGCTAATGTATGCTAATCATAATTTATGATCAAGCTACTTAAATTGTATGTTGCCTCCTAATATTTTCCAACACAAATTGATCACAGTGCTAGACTGAGAGGTTTATGGTTTTTTCCAAATAATACGCGGAAATGAGATATTTATAGAGAGATTTGGGAGAGGGTGACGACCAGTTTGAGTTGAACTCGATTAAAGAGTATTAAAGTGAAGATGACTTGTAGAGTTGTATCCGTGTTAGAATATGATGCCGACAAGTTTGAGTTCGAGTTCGAGTTGGACTCGGTCACAATCATTCAGAAGAGAGTTTGAATTTAAAAATATGATCTAGTAATTCATTCAGTGTAGGATTGGCAGTGATTGAGACTGTATAGGAAACTTCAATTAATGATGATTTTAAATTGAAATAAGCAGATCTTTAAATTCTAAAAGCAGTCTAACTCATTTAATAAATGTTGAATGAAATTTAACCTAGTTATTGAGTCTAAATTAAAACTCCTAATCAATCTCACTAATTTATCGCACGTGGGCTATCTAATATGGCCCATTAAATATAATTTAAGCCTAATAAAACTTATCAATATTCCAACCTTAGAATTATTGGGTCGGATCGTTACACTTGAAAACCCATGATTTCATACCCAAAACATGGGCTTTCACTCCATTCTAGTACAAGGTTACAAAACAAACCTCCAATATAATATGTTGTTGGGTGCCAGCATCCAAAGTATGTTAAAAGCACAAGCAATAATGAGACTCGGCCATTGGCTTCTTTTGATGGGTGCTTGCAATATGTGAAATTGTGGGTTGTTCAATATGTGACATCCTTTGGAATGGTTGGGGTACTTATGGAGACATCCTTCGGAATAAATATCAGATTACAAGATCATTGATACAAGGACGAAACCTCTTGATGTGTTTGATTGAATTCAAATTTCTTATTGTTAACGTCAAAAATTGCACAACAAATTGGAAGGGAGGAAAGAATGATCCCAGCTCATGATGGTGACTCGGGTGTGGATACTATGCTCTTCACATTCATCCTTAAAATAAATAACAAATAAAAAAATAAAAATAAATAAAGAGAGACACAGAGATTTATGTAGTTTGGCATAATACCTACGTCTACTGGGTTGTTTAGGGGCAAAATCCATTATGATCGGTGATTTTATAATCTCTCGTAGTCTCACATATCTCACAATACAATGGAGAAATTTAGTCTAAGCTTAGAGAAGTTGTGGTGAGTCTGGGTGTAAGGAGCTTCTGTCGAGAGACTGTGTAGAGTCTGTGGAGAGTTCTTGTTAGATTTGTTGGGGTTATGCTCCTTATATAGAAGTCTATTTCCTTGGAGTGATTGAGTCTAACTTCCATTGTATAGCCTTTTTCCTTTTAGAAGTCTAAGACTCTTTCCTTTTAGGAGTATTGAGTCTCTTTCCCTTTAGAATTCTGAGTGTCTTTCCTTACCTCTTCTTATCCTTATCTCTTAACTTAATTTTTAGCTTTATCTCGAGACTAAATTATAAGCTGCTGATTTGACCCCTACCTTATCATGCCAACTTGCTACAAGAAACCTTTCTATTTTTTTCTTAAAAAATAAAAACAAGTCCATTCTTATGAGTTCTTATTTGTTGTAAAACTCATACTGTACCGAATTTTCTTTCAAGTTTGGAACCTCTTGGGGGTGCCCATTAAATAGAATTATGGTACAATTATTATGATTTTGAGGGTTAAAAGTTTAACTAAATTAGTATCCAATAGCTCTAAATTTTTTGGATAAATGGTTGGATTTTTAACAATTAGTATCAGAGGAGGGACCAAGTCACAAGTTCAAGTCACGAAGGGGCGACCTATAAGCTAGATTAAAATGTATTGGTACTATATATGTGTATGGTGTTAAGTCATTGAATACTGATAGATGAATGAAACTCCCAAAAGGAAAATGGCTAGCATTAAGTCAGTGTCGATTGAGTAGGATGTCGTGGACATCGAATTTAGAAGTGTGCTGGAATGTTATGATCCTGACGATTAAAGATTTAATTAAATTAGTATTCAATTGTTCTAAGATTTTTGGATCGATGGTTAAGTCTTTAACAATATCAAACACATCGTGGGTGATGGTATCAACCTCTATTACCAAATCAAAAATCCGCTAGATTCTTTGGGTGTTTTGTCTTGCGGAATTCTGTCGCTAGTTTTCCACTTCGAAAAATAGGTGGTAATTATTTGCCGTAAATTGTAATTTTTCCAATACTCGCATTTTTTTATCTTGTCAGATTAAACTTCATTTTTGGAAGAATCAGTTTGATTATATATATATATATGATTTAATCCATCTCAATGTAAAGGCCTACCATGCAAGAGGTGATCAACTTCGATTAAACTACTAATTGTAGGAAGGTAATGGCAACTGTGGTAATTTTCCAGCCGATCCACTAAACTAGGAAAAAAGTGAGCATTGACATGGAGGTTTTCGTTTAAAATATTAAACCTTCCTTACCCGACCGACCAAATCCTAGCCCCCACCAATTTGTCTTTAAAAGGAAACCCCATGCACTTACCATTTATGTTGGTTTTGCTGTCAATTCTCGATGTTGAAACCCAAAAAACTGAATTGAATATTACACCAAGCCTTTGATGCCTCGTGTTCAAGTCCTGGCGAGGCATCCACGTGCTTTCAAACAACTAAATAATAAAAGAATATAGATCTGAAAGATTACTGAAATTAAACTCTTAATGGGTAGTGGAATAGTAAAAATAGACCACATATAGTTACTGGAATTCTTGAATACCGTCTGTAAGAGAAAAAAAGAATGAATGGATCTTGTAGGATTCTCAAGAAATTCTTCGATTTCTTCTGAAAGCATCTGCTTCTTACGTTCCGTAAATAGTTGGGACATTGAGAAATATCCAAAAAGGCATTTAGGGAATCAGTCTAATTCTATCTCTCATCGTTCCGTTTGAAGAAAAGAAGGATTCCAAATATTTGATCTTTTTTTTAGTTGTTGAATCTCTCGTTGATTGATCAATGTGTGATATTCTGAATCCTCATTACTAATAGAATCGAAATGATCTCTAGATTGATCAGAAGATCCTTTCAATTGGTTAGAATCATATGAGAACATCCCAATTTTGAAAGGATTCTTATAGATGAAAGTATTTTATAGATGAAATATTCAATCTGGATTCTTGTAATCATAGTTTTGTAATGAAAATAATTTTTTATATTTTGAAAATCTATAAAAAAAAAATAAAAAAAAGAATGTTCAAATGAACCTATCAGCTGCCACCTCAATCACAAGTGGTTAGCGGTTGGGCCACCACTCAGTGGCCATGTCTCAGTCAGCCCATGGTTGTCTAGACTTGGGCACTAGAAAGTTGCTAGAACTTGGCCGCCGTGCAGGTGGCCATTTCTCAGTCGGAATAATCTTCACAGCAGCCACTATTTGACTACATCCATTGCACACATGACGTGTAGACCGGATATTCATTGAACCAGTTTTGGTTTTGAGTTGTTCCATCTCTCAGCCCATTCCCCTCATTCTATTCATCCATTTCCGAATAATGAGTTTCATTATTCATTAGCTTCTTTGTTTCCAGCCAAATAAACTTCATCCATTTTACTTGCTTTTTATAAGGTTTGATTTTTCAGATGTATATAAAAATTTGGTTTGATATTTTGTTATTTGAAAGTTGCTTCTTCATATCTTTGATTTTTGCTTTGGGTGCCCTGACTCAGACAGAAATCGACTTCTCCCTACGAATTTGAGTTTTTGTTGAAGGTTTGGATCGTTTACCATTTATTTCAAGCTAATTAGGGTTTTGAAATTTTTGTATTTTGCGGGTTCGATTAATCAATCTTTCAATGAAGCTATGCATGTGCTTATTATATTATTGATATGCTTAATCAGGTTGTGGATAAGATGATGAATCAAGGAGGTAGTACTAAACTGGAAACTGATTTCGAAGGATGAAAAATTGAAACTAATTTTCAAATAGAGTCAAAACACACATTTTGAATGGGAAAAAAAAAAAACCAGAAGCAACCATGTAGTGTGTGCAAAGTGTGCACTGCTAGAGTGGTTGCTCTGTAGTTTTACTCTTTTTCAGTCATTCACTCACGTGGTGTTGAGATTTGGCAACCAAAGGCAAAGGATGGCCACTAATGTGGTAACCGTGTTAGATGATTCGAAACTTTTTTTTTTCTCTCATTTTGAGTTTTTCATAAATATAAAAAAATCAGATTTTTTTAATAAGAATATATTTCTAAATTAAGAAATATATATTTAATTAAATCATTTTAGGAATAAACTAAATAAACACATGCATAACGCGTGATACAACGTAACCCACATAATCCATTTAATAATTAACTTTTATTGGTTAACTCATTTCAACACATTTAACTAGTTTTATTTAAATAGGTTGAGCTGAAAGTATATTTATTTTTTAATCTAATTAATATAATTGCATATATAATACAAGAATAACTATATAAATCATTCATAATTATAGCTTGATTCATGTTAAAATATTTTATGATCAATATCTAAACTAATAATATATAAGAAAATTAATATTTTTATAAAATAATATTACATATTAACAAAAAAAATTAATAATTTAAAATATTAAATAATTAAATACTAATATTATAGTACATTCCAACAACAATAAATGTATATAAAATTAAACATTTTATAAAAATTAAAAAGCAGAGTATGTACCATCGTATTGTTAGTCTGACAAATACATATGTACCAACTGTTATAAATGCAAGTTGCAACTCCTAGGAACTTAATAACTGCATTAAGGATTGACTATTTTACATTTCATTCTTTCTTTAAGGACAAACATCCCAATCCCTTTTGCTCGTTTACTTACAAAACAAATGAGCCCGAGGGTCGGTTTGGATTGAGGGAGGCTTTATCTCATCACGATATTATAATTTTTAAAATTTTTTATATAAAATATAGTAAATAATTTAATTTTTTTAAATCTCAAAATAATTATAATATGAATAAATAATATTTTAATAATATTTTATTCAACTTTCATCTAAACCCACTATCCAAACCTCACCTAATGAGCCAAGCTATTTAACCTAAACATTACTTATTTATAAATATCTTATTTACTAAGCTGGTCTTGAGAAAATATTATTTCAACCCATTTCAAATTGTTTAATATTAACAGATTGAATTAATTTAAATATAAATAATATTAATTATATATATGCTCACATTTAGAATCATGACAAAATCAATTTGATAATGAATCTAATAAGCATAGCCCAAATCTAACTATAGTGCCTAATTGCATGTTATTATTCTTTAGTAAATTAGTATTATGTATTATTAACTTATTATACTAAGCTTATTTCAATATTAGTATCTAACTTATTTCTATACTTGATTATGTACGGTAATAATACTATGATGTTTATATATATATACTAAACTATTATTAGTTTATTTATATTATAGTATAAGTATATTATTTTATAATAATTAGCTCATACCAGTATATTATTGAATTTAATTATATAAGTTCTACTTATATACCTATATAAATATACTAGTATATATGATAAATATATAAATAAATTCATATTTTATAACATATGTACAATATTGAAGTTAGATTTGGAGGGTAAAAAGGGAGTTGGAGTTAGAGTCAGTCCAGTGACACCTATGACTTTGACTGAAAAATTAAAATCCTACTCTAATTCTATTTTATCAAAATTGAAATGGAACTGAAACGAAATAGGAACAAAATCCAATTTGAAATCGAATTCTGGGATTTTTGGTTCTTATGTAATTATTAAGAGCACCCTCATTGGAATAGCTAATTGTAAATAAGATCCTTCAAATAGCTATTACTGATGACAAATTGGCTACATTGAATTAGGCAAAATGATTTGAACCAAGTTTTAAAGTCAAATTTGCTCTTAGTATATCCAAAATTAAAGTCAAATTTGCTGGTAACTCTAGATGGAGCAAATCCAAGATTATTTTTTTGAACACAATCTCTTCTCCTAATATTTTCTCATAAAACTATCTTAGTTTTTCCTACTAATTTTAGATGGGTTTAATTAGACATTTGGTGATTATTAATATTAAATGACTGTTGAAAATATGATTTTTTAACCAATAGTTTAATTAGAATATAGTTATTAATTAATATATAATCGGTAGATTGGTAGAATATGATAAAAATAAATAAATTAACAATTTAAAAAAATATTATTTTATTATTATATAATAAATAAATACTCTAATATAAAAATTTAATGTGAATAAAATAAATAAAGATAAATTTATTTCATATTAGCTAAATCTTGATTTCGCTTGGACTATTTTGAGAGTGATCTAATCTATAGTAGCGGAGTTTTAAATTTTATTTATTTATTTCCCAGAGCCATCGGATCCGGGTTAAAAGTTAAAACTCCCCGCAATGCTAGCTAACTAAAATGCGCTAATCCGATTAACAGCAAAGCGTCCCTGTCTATCTCACAGTACTGACACACTCCTAGAGTGAGAAACAGTAACCAGAGCCACAATCAGATTTAAATCAGTATCTTTAGAGAGAGACGCACATACAAAAAAAAGCTCTTTCTCTCTCTATCTGTGAACATTTTCAAGCCCATAAGCACTGTCGTTACATCTACGTAAATATATATCTCTATCATTTTATATATACATCTGATTCGAAACCCTAGCTTTTGGATCCTGAGAACGAGGTGCATTTTGATGTGAGATACGTAGGTAGTGTGGAATCGGTCAGATCAGCTATGGTGGAGGTGTACGAAGGAGGAACAGTGGCTCCTGAGAGGGCGGCGCAGGAGGAGAGTAATGGCAGTGCCGAGCCGACGCACGCTCCGACTCCACCGGCGCCACTGTCGGTGTCGGGATCGTTCAAGGATGGTAAGAGCTCGTCGCGGAGGAGGGCGTCGGTGAGGCCCAGCCTGGACGCGGACGAGTTCTTTAACCTGCTTCACGGGTCGGATCCGGTCAAGGTCGAGCTCAATCGGCTCGAGAACGAAGTCCGAGGTGCGGAATGCGGCTCGATCCGCTGCGTTTCAAGCTGATTTGGAAGAGATGCGTGTTGATGTATTTCTTTTATTGGTGTTTTTGTTGGTTTTGTGCAGACAAGGACCGGGAGTTGGGAGAGGCCCAGGCGGAGATCAAGGCCTTGAGGTTATCTGAACGACTTAGAGAAAAAGCCGTAGAAGAGGTCATTTTTATTTTTCTCATATTATCTTGGTTTTTTTGTTTTTGTTTTTTTCTGCTCGTTCTTATTGTTAGATGAGGTTTTTTTTTATTCATTCGTGGTTGTTCTCTTTGCTATGCGCATTAAAAATTACGCCAATGTATCTTCAATTTTTATGGATTCTTAATGATAAGAAACACTTATAATAGGGGTTTGAAGCCCATGGAGGATCTTGGTTTCTGTTTGATTAAATTGGTGTTATTTTATTTTCGAATTGGTTTTTTTCTTTTATTTGGAAATGCAGAGCGCTGGAATTGTATAAGAAGGCATTCGTATAAAAGAAAAACTGCAAAACAAATTTCCAAAACTTCAATTTTTAGTGCAGATAATGTGTCCGTTGTTCTTCTAATGCTCATCATGCTTTTCTTTTCGTCCCATGTCACTTGGATTTATTTTTCCAACAGTCTAATATCTCACTTCACTTTCCCTGAGTTTTTTGCTGGCTTTATGGTTGTGGTGTTTCTAGATTGCTTGTTGGTATTGAGAGAGTTGAATGTTTTGTATTGAACCACTTTTGAGGCAAGTGAAAGTATTCTAGTTTTACATTATCTAGAATATTGGATTCTCTTAATTTCGACAAACATAATATACTTGATCAGGCATTCTAGTCTTTATTACCCTTTTCTGTTGAGATGAATACTAACTTTGTTTTCCTTTGCATTTTGATCACTCTGTAGCTCACTGAAGAACTGTCAAAGGTTGAGGAGAAGCTGAAGTTAACAGAATCTCTTCTAGAAAGCAGAGTATTGCTCAAAGCCTCTTTCTATATTGCTGTGGTGATTTGATTCCTGTTGCATGATGCTCTATTTATTCTACCAAAAACAAATGTTTTGCAGAATCTTGAAATTAAGAAAATCAACGACGAGAAGAAGGCTTCCATGGCAGCTCAGTTTGCTGCGGAAGCCACTCTTAGAAGGGTTCATGCTGCTCAAAAAGATGATGATATGCCTCCAATTGAAGCTATTCTTGCTCCTCTGGAGGCTGAGCTCAAGATTGCTAAACAGGAGGCATGTGCTTTTGTTACAAACTATAATGATACTTTAAAATTTCGCCAGGAAAAAAGATTGAACTATAAATTTTTTTTCTTTCTATCACTATAAGAACTAAATAAAAAAAGGGAATCAATTACAGGTAATATGAGCTTTGCCATTGATTAGTCACTTTGATTCCTGACAGATTGCAAAACTTCAAGACGATAACAAAGCATTAGACCGTCTTACAAAATCAAAAGAAGCAGCTTTAATTGAAGCTGAGAGGACAGTTCAGGTTGCCCTGGCAAAGGCCTCTTTGGTGGATGATCTCCAAAATAAAAACCAGGAACTAATGAAGCAGATAGAAATATGCCAGGTAAATAAAATTTGTATGATGTTCTTTTTACCCAAGGTATTGGATCTTGGGAAGTGTAATCTTTCTGCTTATTGTGTAATATTAGAATGGACTTTAATCTCTACTTGGGTGTGCTAGGAAGAAAATAAAATCTTGGACAAAATGCATAGACAGAAGGTTGCAGAAGTTGAAAAGCTTACTCAAACTGTTCGGGAATTGGAAGAGGCTGTTCTTGCTGGTGGTGCGGCTGCAAATGCTGTGAGGGATTATCAGAGAAAAGTTCAGGAGATGAATGTAATGTGCCTAACATAGTAGAATGCTCAGTGCTGGAAGTTGCCTATGTTTAACCATAATCTTCCTCTAGTGGATGCATTCCTTAAATTTCTGAGGTTTTTATTTTTGTTCCTCAGGAGGAAAGGAAAACACTTGACCGGGAGCTGGCCCGTGCAAAGGTTACTGCTAATAGAGTGGCTGTAGTGGTTGCAAATGAGTGGAAGGATGCTAATGACAAAGTGATGCCTGTGAAGCAATGGCTTGAAGAACGAAGATTCTTGCAGGTAAATGTTGACTTTTGTTTCTTTCTGATTTGATACTGAGCTCTTATGATATGCTTTCTTTGAAACGCCTCTTTGTACGTTCCATCTTCTAATTATTACCAAATTATGTTGTTACAGGGAGAAATGCAGCAACTACGGGACAAGCTTGCTGTAACTGAGAGAACTGCAAAGTCTGAAGCACAGTTGAAAGTAATCATCTGGTTTTTATACTTATTACTGTTTATTTGTGCCATTGTTTTCTTTGTTGGTGAATATTGAGTTTTTTTCTTTATTTATTTAGGAAAAATATCATTTACGACTAAAAGTGCTAGAGGAGAGTTTGAGAGGATCTTCTAGTAGTAATACTCGGAGTACACCAGAGGGACGAAGCATAAGCAATGGGTCTTCTCGTCGACAGTCCCTGGGTGGAGCTGATAACATCTCAAGATTAACCTCCAATGGCTATTTATCAAAGAGAACACCAGCCTCTCAGTTTAGATCCTCTTCTTTGTCCTCTAGCAGCAGTGCAGTATTGAAGCATGCTAAAGGCACTTCAAAATCATTTGATGGTGGCTCAAGGTCTTTGGAAAGGAGTAAGATTATTTTAAATGGGACAAGCCCCAGCCATTCATTCAACCAATCTTGTGAGGGAACAAAGGATGGTGAGGCAAATAGTAACTGGAAAGAAAGTTTGGATGAGAAGCCAGATGAGTTCCAGATGGTGGATACAGAGGATAGTGTCCCAGGGGTTTTGTATGATTTACTGCAAAAAGAGGTCATAATTTTGAGGAAAGCTGGCCATGAGAAAGATCAAAGCCTGAAAGACAAGGATGATGCTATTGAGGTTAATTTCTTATCTCGACTGTTATAGGGTTGTATAATTATAATTGCCTTTGGTAGCTGATCAAAAGATAATAAATGCCTCTGGGTAATATTAAGTTTTGGTTGGTGCTTTTCAGATGTTAGCTAAGAAGGTAGAGACATTGACCAAGGCAATGGAAGTCGAAGCAAAGAAAATGAGAAGAGAAGTAGCTGCCATGGAAAAGGAGGTAGCTGCCATGCGAGTAGAAAAAGAACATGAGAATCGGGCGAAGAGGTTTGGTAATGCAAAGGGCCCTGTTACCAGTGCTCAGCTGCTTTCTGCAAGGTACTTTATATCTTTTTCACCTCAATCCTCCTGCTAAATTAGTTGTATCAATTACACATTGCAATGCTGTGACATGCATCTGTTGTTTGTTGATTGTTAGATGAGCAATATATTGCTTGCTCCCACATCAGCTATGCATGTTGATCTTGAGGTTTTTGTGTTGCACCAAATCTTCAAATTTCATCCTTTGTTTCTATTTTCAAGTTGAATTTATTTTAATCAATTCTGGACATATGTTTTACCTATTATGAGTAAGATTTGCCTTAATATCAATACCCTTTCAAATTTTAATGTCCTGTTGGTATGCCATCCCAAGTGTTGCTCATTGTATTCCGTTTAAGTTTACTCCTATGAAAACATTCATAGGCTTTAGCCTGCATAAATTCACAGTAAGGTGTGGACTCTCATTTGCACTTTTAAATACATTTTTCATTTGTAATCGAGTATTATTTCCATTAAATGAAACTAAACACAAACTTACCATGTAAATTAGAATAAAAACAATATAGAAGGACAAGCTTGAGCAACCTCAGTTGACAGTTGCATTTGGTGTAGAAATTAAGATAATTCAACTCTCTCTAAAGGGGCCTTAATTTTTAAAGTGCACATTTTTGTTCCCTGGAATTTAGCCTATGTTTGATTTTGGTTCCTGAAATTTGAAAAGTTCATTTTGTCCCTGAGTAATTTAAAAGATAGAATATCTTTTTTTTTTGTCTGTCAGCCATAATTCAAATGGACACATGGCTGACAAGGCTGATGTGATATGGTTATAATATGATGTGGCATGTACAGTTCACCTACAGGATTGCATTGCTGCTTTCATAATTTTCGAGGATGAAAATGGAACTTCTTACATCTCAAGAACCAAAACCAAACTTGGCCCAAATTTCAACCCAAGCAAACCTGTCTTGAGAGCTAGTCTCATGAGTAACCCCAAGGGTAACGTAGTGGTCCATGGGCGAGCTGTAGAAATTGAATGTCCTGGGTTCAAAAACTCTGCATTCACACTCTTGGGGCTATTAGATTGGGAGAAGTTTCTCTTGAATTATCCGAAGTGCACTTGCAGAAAGCTCCTTGCCGATGGCCTATGCACCCTGGGTTTAGTTGGTACTTTGTCCTTGACACTTGATGCCAATAAAAAAAGCTAGTCTTGTTAGTACTGTTGTCTATATGGTTTAACATGTATCATTAATGTCTTTTGCTATTCAACTTTCTTTCTGATAAAGAAAGCCTTCTCTATTGTAACGTCCCAATAGGAGACTCAAACCTCATAGTCTATACTCCAAAAAGACTAGTCAATGATATAATTGGAGTCCCATTAGAACCTTATAAAGAGCAATAACTTCTCATTTACAAGCAATGTGGGATCTCATACACCACCTTTCTTTATTTTTATCGTATCCCCTCACAATCTCCCCCTCTTAAATTCCCGATGTCCTCGTCGTTCCAGTCCGTCATAGGTGGCACAGCTAAGTTCCACACGTCTAGTTAGGATAAGCTTTGATACTATTTGTAACGCCCCAACGGAATGCCCAAATCACATAACCTATACTCCAAAAAGTTTAGTCAATAATACAATTGGAGCTCAATTAGAATCTTATAAAGAGCAAAAACTTCTCATTCCCAAGCAATGTGGGATGCCATATGTCACCTACCCTTATCCTTATCATATGGGGTACCACCTACCCTTATCCCATACACCTTATTCCTTGTAGTTAGACATTCCTCACATGCATACGGACACACATGTCATGGATAAACACGTCCAGATAGGTACACACTCTACAGGTATGCACAAGATCCCCTATAATTAGCATTCTATAAATTGAAAACGTTGTGTAGTCAACAAATTTTAAGGAATCATCGTGGCTTGATAGTTTAATACACTAATGTCATATTTAATATCCGACATCGAATGTCATAGTGATTGTATTTACATAATATAAGAATCCAGTGGTTTTAAAGACTGAATCACAGCTACATGTTAAAAAAATGACAGGCTCAATTCTTAAAGTGAATTAGGTTAAGAAGTTCATTTTAGTGATAATATCGTAATACATTTTGTTAAAAATTTCAGTAAAACAATACTATGACTAGTTAAATGTACGGCATATATACAAAAGCTTGACAATGATTTCTAAAGAAGCATTTAATGAATAATTGAGGGTACAAAAGTGATTAATGACTTGTAGCATAATATGCATAGCATTTTCTGGCACTATATTATCAATCCACTGTGAGCATAAATTAACTTACAGTAAATCCTTTCCTATATGAATTTGTCACAGACCTTTTACATCCTTTATTCAAGGGCAGTGCAAAAGTTTTCAGTCTATGACTTCGTGGGGTTGGCATTGCTTTATTCCAACTTTATGAAATTCTACCTGTTTGAGTACATAGTTCAGATCAGTTTGGTGGCATTGGCTCATTTGTTAAAGACGCTTGTATAAAAAATTATTATGTATAAAAATAATCTAAAGCTCTTTTTTTTCCCCAGTAATAAGAGGACAATGACCCTAAATAATGGTCACTGAGGTTAGGTTTGGATAGCGAGTTACTTGTAAAAAAAAATAAAAAAAAATTGAATAATGAGTTGAGATAAAAGTTGAAAATTAAATCAAATATTGTCAGAATATTATTTTTAATATTATTATTGATTTAGAATTTGATTTGAATTGTTTATTGTATTATGTGGGAATTTGTAAAAATTGTAATGATGAGATGAGATGATATGGGTTGAGATTAACTCTTAATCCAAACCGAGCGAGTGTTATCTTTGTTGAACTTATTATAAGTTGATTGAGTCCTTGAACTTGTGCAGAAACGTGACACGAGGGGGGTTGACACGCAGCACCCAATGACAAGGAATCCTTATTGCAGTCCTGCAGTAAATCTGGATAGGCCTTGCTCTTTTTTATTTTCTTTCTTTTTATTTGTATTTCTAAATTTCCCCTTCTTTTGTGATCGACTATATGTAACCGGCATGCTGACAGTCAGACACGTCTCTCTCTACATTCACTGAAGTTGGCGAAGAGAAGAAAATCCAAGGGACAAGAATGTGATGAAGAAATCAGTGTGCTGCTTGACGTAGATTGTAATTCCTCTGCTTAGGGATCGGTAAAAAGAGAGAACAAATGGGAGATAATTGACTTTTGGCTAACATTTTGTCAGGTTTTTCTTGTCTGAGTGGCCAGTCTGGTGGTTGTATAGTTAGTGTATTGGGTTTTTTTTTTTTCTTCAGTCTATATTTGTATTCGGTGCCTAGTGTGATTGTTCTTGGGTTCAGGTTTGTTAATATTTTTGTAATCAGATCAAGATCGTCTATGGTTGTGTTATTCATTTGTAGTTTCTTGTTGGTTATAAAATCTTTGGTATAATAATCCCGGAAAAGTAGCTGTTCTTGATTTGTTTTATGTCGCAATCATACAAAACAGTAATATGCTGTCTTTTGATTTTTACTGATTTTGTTCCTATATTCCGGACACAATCCATCCTGTCTTTTATATCCTCTGACTAAATAAATACTAATGTTATTGTTATGTATGCTCTCTATTGAAGTCATTTTCTTAAATCTTAACCCCTCTGATGTGAATGCAATTAAAAAGGCATTTCCTATGATCAAGTTATGCGAGCCAACTGGAAGTGACAGTAGAGGCACTGGGCGTCGATAAATGCAAGAATCATTCTTCTCAAAGCTCGTCCTTGGCGTGGTCCATATTTACGTCGTTTTGTATCTTGGATTTGTACACCAATTGTGTTTAAGGTGAGTGCATCTGTGTTTGAATTTAAATTATAGGGACTGTTCGGGACTAATGGAATTTGGGGTGTTCTATTTTGGAAAAAAGAAGTGGTGCAACCATAAATAAAATTTTTAAAAATAAACTCATAAATTGACATAATTTTACGTGATATGTTAGTTCTATTTTATAAAAAAATTAATTTTATAATATGATAGAAAATATGAAATAAAGTGAGTATATTTTTATAAAGCGTTTTTATGGATGAAACATTTCTATTTAGAAAAAAGTAAAAAATAGAGATGCTATATAGGCTTATATAAATAACAATCAGTTATATTTACTAAATCATATAAAAAATAAAAAAAGTGTTGATAGAAACACTAATCTTTTATAGCCTTATTTAATCATTTTAAATAAGCGAGGTTTTAGTAAAATAATATTAGTTTTATGATTATTTTTTTTTAAAAATATCCTCAATTTAAAAAAATATAAAAAGTCATAAAATTCTGATCGTACCAAAACATTATTATTTCAATGAGGTTATTGTGATGGGTCATGCTGTAGGCACATAAGAAATCCACCCAAGATTTCTACCGTTAATTTTTTTTCTGTTTTTTTTTTTTAAAAAAAGTTATAAACTCATTAAAAAATATTTTCTTAATTATTAAATAAAAAACAATTCAATGCAAAATCTCGATAGAAATTTTGATGGAAGTAGTGTTTTCTATCGTGATTGCTATCTTCTTACTTACGTATTGAAATCCATGTCAGAAAAACAGTTTGAAGCCATGCTCCCTATTGTCTACGTGGCCACTTGTACCACCGACTCACCGAGGTCTTCAGAAAATGGAAGAGAGACAAGAAAAATGCAAAAAAAAGCAGTGTTAGGGACACCGCTGCAGCTCCCGCTCGGTGTCCCGCTATGTGTTTTTTTTTTTTTTTTTTAACATATATTTTTTTAATATTTTTTAATATTTTTAAAAAATAAAAAAAATCACATTTTTATTAGAAATTATTTTCTTAATCAAGAAATAAAAAAAATAAAATAAAAATTCCAGCAGGACTGGGAGAAGGGATACATCATTTCCCAAAAAATAAACAAAATAGAGGGAAAATAAATACACAAGAAAAAAAGGAGCAAAGTGGTTATCATGGAGGTCATTGTTAGGTGGATAATATATCACATCTTTTTCATAAATATTCTTTCTTATATTAACCTAAGCTTAAGCAAATTACATAAATATTCACGCATGCAACTATAGTATTATAGCAGTTTTTTCCGTTTATTCTTCTTTCCTCTCTCAGATTCACGTTGTGCATGTGATTGAATTCAAAGCCTCATCATTCTTAATCCTGCATTCTCTTCTCGGATCCAAATCATTCTATACCCTAAACCCAGATCCCCATATTAAATCTCCTGCGATTCTACTATACCATTTTGATTAGATCTTCGATCTCTTTCAATCCCAAGATGGCAACGATGGAGAGCTTAATCGGCCTCGTCAACCGCATCCAGCGAGCCTGCACCGTCCTAGGCGATTACGGCGGCGAGGGAATGTCTCTATGGGAAGCTCTTCCTTCGGTCGCTGTTGTCGGAGGCCAGGTTCCGATCTTGCAACGTCCTTTTCTTCATTTTACAATTTCTGCGTTGGTCATATTCTTGTTTTCTTGTTGATTTCGATTCTGTTTGTGTAAATCAGAGTTCCGGGAAATCTTCAGTTTTGGAAAGCGTGGTTGGAAGGGACTTCCTGCCTCGTGGATCCGGTAATTCTTGATTGTTGTGCCCATCTTTCTGAGTAGCCACGTTTATTTTGTTGCTTGTATTGTTCTCTTTAGTTATGACACTGGATCTACGTTTCTTTTGTAAGACAATTAAATCTAGTTATTCATAGCATCTTTGGTACCAAAGCTCATTTCTAAGTGACGCATACGTTCAGCATTGCATTAAGCTCAGTGGAGTGTGAGCAATCGATTATCGGGTCCCAAAAAGAAAACAGAATCCAGAAAGTTTTTGGTTTCTTTGCTAGTTTTCTAAGATAAAAATTTATTTATATAAGTTTTTATAATATTTTTATATCGATCTGGATCATAAATATTTATTGATATAGGATATGATATTTTTATTAAAATCTAAATTTGCTTTGCTTATCCTTCTATTTTTTAATTAGATAATCAATCATCTTCTAATTATATTAAAATGATTCTTCATTACTAATTATTTGGTTGAACTTTTTGTCTATTAGTTTTTTTAGATGTAAAATAAAATTTTTATTAATTAAAAGAATTTTGGGAGCTCCAATTTAAAATTGAATAATATTTTCTATTTTTTTGCTCTTTTTTTAAAGTATTTCATAGCCAAATTCATATCATGTAATCAAATTATTAAAAAAATGATGAAAAGAGGGAGATATGGAAGGCACTTCCCTTTAAATTTTCAATTTTTTTTCTTCAAGTAGATATTAAAGGCACTTCATATAGTCAATAGATTTCGTTCTAGTACAATTTAGACTTATGTCTAGGATTCAATTAGCTGAATTTTTCAAGCCCTCCACGGCTCTCCTCTCTTTGATACAATTATCCGAAATGAATACATTTATACACGTCTGTCATGGTAGCCATTTTCAACCTTTTTTTCCTGATAGATTTGCAATGACTAATCACTAGCTTTTTTGCTGTTAAAAAAATCAGAATATTTAAATTAGTGGGTATCTAGGAGGCAAATGATTTTTACTGAAGAAACATGTCTGAAATAGTGCACTTATTGTAAGTGAATGTCTTACTCACATAATTTTCCGGAAAAGTATGCAAAGCCTTTTTATCTTGTCAGGAGGCCTTGTGGTTGTTGGGGTCTTGGGCAGCTCCCTACCCCTTTGCCCAGCAATCTTTCAAGTCACATTTCTCTCCATCTTATTGATTATAATTATATCGCCAAAGTATTAGTCACATTTCAGTGTTATATTAGAATAATATGGTAGGATGATAGGCTCTTCTCTTGGACAAACACAAATATTTGGTTTGTAATTCCTATTTGAATAGCTTCTTTTCTGTGCCCCCAGTGAAATTGGGTTGCTCCTCTCTGCGCTTTTTAATTAGATTACTTAGAAAGTAAGATATTTTGTTCTTAATTAAAGTTCTCTGATTCTAAGGTATTGTTACACGGAGGCCGTTGGTGTTGCAACTTCATAAGTTGGACAAGGGGCAATCTGAATATGCAGAGTTTCTGCATGCACCAAAGAAAAGGTTTACTGAGTTTGGTATGTCTACTTTCAGTAAAAGCTGCAATTTTCTCTCGGATTATAGTCTGTTTTCTATCAGTTGTGTTTTTCAAATGTCTAAATTAATGTATAGTCATCCATAAGGATTCAATTTATTGTGGGTAGCTACTCCCTACGTACCTGGATATCAACTTCGTTGTTTATCAATAAAGCTTAACTTATTTATAATAAAACATTGTGGGTAGCTGTTCAACATTTTCAGAATCTTTAACATAATACTATATGTTCATTTTAACCATAGGAATTCTTTGCTAGCTAGTTTTTATTAAATTCTTTGATTTACCCAAATTCATAGATAAAGTTGTCTTGATATAAGGAATACATGGGTTGAAGATGAGGTTGGGTCTTTTAAGACTCCATTTGACATGTTGATATGAGATGTAAGCTTAGAGACATATAACTTCTTTTGGTTATATTGAGGCATGTGGGTATCAATTCATGCTGTTATTGGTCCTCCAATGGACTCTAATGCATGTCAAGCATACACTATGGCAAGTCTTTGTAAAAGCAGATTGCTCAATGG
>QEOT01005261.1:29749-64757 GCA_003123785.1 Pterocarya stenoptera | reverse complement strand
CTAAAAAATATGTTTGAGGAAAAAGGTGTTTTTTCGGATAATGTGGAATGTAATTCAAGTTTTAAAAAGACTATCAATTGGTAAAAATAACCATTCAAATTTAAAATAATTACAATTTTCAAACTTTTATTGATATGGTCATAATTTTTAAAAAATCAAATAATCGTCATTTCTACATTAGAAAATAATTTTTTTATTTAGTTTCCAAACAAATGTAACATGTTTGAAAGTGTTTTAAATATATGGTTACCAAATAATAATTAACTTTTAATAGTAAAACTTATTACTTAAGCTATATCATTTTTTTCCCTTGTTTGGAAACAAATGAAGAAAAATGATTTCTGAGGTAAAATTATGATTTTTTAATTTTTTAAAGATTATGACAATATCCTTAAAAGTTTGAAAGTTGTATAAATATTTTCGCCCACTANAATTATGATTTTTTAATTTTTTAAAGATTATGACAATATCCTTAAAAGTTTGAAAGTTGTATAAATATTTTCGCCCACTAATATTTTTTAAAATTCGTATTATGTTATGAATTATCCAGAAAAACACGTTTGAGAAATTGATGTTTTTCCTCAAACGTACTTATTAACTTATTTGAGATTAAAAAGTACTTTAATATATAACATCCAAACATCCTAATTTTTTCATTAAAGAGCTTTTAAAACTATTTAAAGCACTTTGTAAAACTCCAAACATGCCCTTAATGAAGATAATTTCTTGTATGTTTATGGATAATTTCTTAAGTTAATATTCTAGTCATGTGCTTAGATAAAGCAATTGTATTTCCTTAGGACGTGGAAAGGTGGTTGAAAACATCCTATATAGAATTGGTCAAATTCTTGCTAAATATCTTTATACGTATCAAGCTGCATGGTTTATTCTTAGAATCTTATATATACAGGACAATGTCCTACATATGATCAGATTTTATATAATTGTTGAAGAATAAACAATTAGATGAAGTTAATTTTCGCGCAGTTTCCTTGGTTTCAGCCCGATTGTTTCGAGTTCATTTACAGTACTCAGAAATTATTAGAAAATTAGGACTTAGACAAGTCTGGGTTCCCAGAGAAAGAATAATAATTACAAAAATTAACTTGAACCAGTATCTGGGGCATGCATGCAATTGCATCGTTCGTTTTCAGAGGGACGGGAAATTGTTGTGGTTTTTTTAAGGTATTTGTTGATCTCGGTATTAGGAATTGAAGTTGTATATATATAACTAATTTATTTCTTCCTATTTGCAATGAACATTTTACTTCTTTGACTGAATTATTAAGGATTTTATTTTTCCGGTATAACTGGAAGACAGGCTTCCTTATTTATAAATCCTCCTTATTTATGGCGGAGGAAAAAACTGTGGTAACATCGAAACATGATTCAAAAAAAGGACCAAAACTATGAACAAGAACATAAACCAACCAACAAAAAACGACCCAACCCATTAAGGGAAAAAAAAAACCTGCCTCCTACATTTCCTGATACATGAATAACCTCCCTTATCGAATCTAATGGTCCCTCTAACAAAATAAGGGAGATCTAACAATAAGGACCGATAGCCCGAGTATCCTTGAGCGCCCCATTTTGCAAGACCATCTGCAGCTCCATTTATCTCTCTGTAAACATGAGCTAGAGAAAAATTAATACCATTTAACCGGTGCTAAATCTCTTCCCAATAGTCCTCCATATACTATAAACTATATCGCTGCATCTTCAACCAGTTGATAGCAATAAGCGAGTCCATCTCGATTTCAACTCTCTGCCAACCCAACCCATTAAGTTGCCTAAGACCATGAAGCAGCCTCATCAACTCTACATAATTATTAGAGTGATGCCCAGTTGACACAGCAAAAGCACTAGGCATTTCTCCTTCTGCATTCCGTATTACCCCCCTGCACCTGATGCACCAAGATTTCCAAACGAACAGCCATCCACATTAAGTTTAACCCATCCCTCTTTCGGTCGGCACCAATGAACAACTTTAGCAGTTGACTCTCTAGCAGGCACAACCGGCAGCTCCAAACCACGTAAAATCGCCTCATCTTGTCTACTAAAAGAGCTAGCATCCTTCAACTTTAGTGCAGCCCATGCCACCCAAAATTTTATAGAAGACCAGACCTTCTGTTCTGACTCGTCTACACACCAGAGGAGAGATTGGAGAAAGTTGAAAAACTTTGTGTGATGGCAAGATCATCTCCTTTTGACAAACTTATAATGGTAGAATGCTTAAAACAAAAAGGCAATGTGGTTGCAGTTATTGGTGATGGCACAAATGATGCACCAGCATTGAAAGAAACTGATATAGGACTTCCAATGGGGATTCAAGGCACCGAGGTGGCTAAGGAAAGCTCAGACATTGTCATTATGAATGATGATTTTGCTTCCGTGGTCACAATTCTTAGGTGGGGAAGATGTGTCTATAACAACATCCAAAGTTCATCCAATTCCAACTCACCGTATATGTTGCTGCTCTTGTGATCAACTTTGTGGCTGCAGTTTCAACTGGTGAAGTCCCATTATCAGCAGTATAGTTATTATGGGAAAACTTGATCATGGACACGTTGAGTGCCCTAGCTCTCGCAACAGAGAAGCCGACCAAGGAGCACATGAAGAGACGACCTGTAGGTCAGACTGAACTGCTAATTACCAACATTATGTGGGGAAACCTCTAAGCCCAAGCTTTGTATCAGATAGTTGTCCTCTCGACCCTGCAATTCAAAGGTGAATCCATCTTTGGTGTGACTGAGAAGGTAAATGACACATTGATCTTTAATACTTTTATGCTTTGCCAAGTCTTCAATGAATTCAATGCGAGAAAGCTTGAGGAGAAGAACTTCTTCAAGGGGATACATCAGAGCAAGTTGCTTTTGGGAATCATAGCAATAACCATTGTCCTTCAGGTGGTCATGGTAGAGTTTTTGAAGAAGTTTGCAGATACAGAAAGGCTGAATTGGGTGCAATGGTGTGCATGCATTGGAATCACAACAGCCTCTTGTCCAATCGGTTGGATTGTCAAGTAGATACCTGTTCCACATAAACCATTTCTCAACTACCTTAAGATGAGAAAGAAGGACTCGCACTAAATCTTCAATCTTATTGAAGATGGTTGCACACAGTGACACACTCTTGCTGTCAAATTTGAATCTAGTTAATTACTGTAGGTGTTTAATGTTTTTTATTGTATAGCATATATCATATATGATGTGTAATTATTGTTGTCATACGCTGAGTGATATAATTCTCTTCACTTATCATTTTCATATATCGAGGATAGTTTTGAAAAAGGCAGTGGTTCTACCCAACACAACACCTAGAGAAGGGTGAATAGGTGTAGTTTGATTTTTCTGGTCTAATAAAATATTAACAAGCAAGCAAATAAACAATGAGACAAATCACACAAATAATCAACACAAAGATTTGTTTACGAAGTGAAAACTCATTTGAAAAACCTCTTTAAAATCTAAAACCACTCCGAGTGTAAGACACCACCTCAAATCCATTATGGAAACTTTAGTTGTTGCAACCAATTTCGTGACACTTACAAAACCTTTGAAGTTCCTAAACTTGATCTGCAACACCACGAGTGACCCACTCGATCTCTACACGCATGTAGTGCCGGAATTCTGACATTTCTATAGCATCTCACAAGAACCTCTCGATCTCTGCATCAACAGCAGCTCCGAAAACCTTTCGGTCAATGAACACGTCCACTTCAATGAACTTGTATGAGGTTTGACCTTTGATTGTGGTGTGGTGGAGATATGATTGTCCAAGAGAGATTCAATAATGTGGAATAAGTTCTCTCAATGGCTCTTGGAAGCACTTGAGGTTTTTGCTCTATTTCTCTACACCAAAGAACAAAACAAGATGTTCTATTTATAGCCCATTTGATTCACGGCGCTCAAAACCTTAAATTTCAAGTGTCTTGAACATTGGCTTGAGCGAAGTGTCGAGCGAGAGTCGAGCGAAGGTTAACTTTCAGAACTTCACTCAAGCGACACGCCGAGCGCACATTAAGCGAACCTCTCTGCCTGAGTTCGCTCGAGTGTTGAGTCGAGCGACCATCGAGCGGACCTCTCTGTCTGAGTTCGCTCGAGCGCACGTCGAGCGGACCTCTCTGGCTAGAGCGAAGTGTCGAGCCGTGTCAAGCCAACTTCCTGCACACTTCCTGTATGTGTTATTCTTGAGCCAGTTGAGCTCACTTGACCTATTTTTACTAAGACACACTTCAACACTTGTTACAACATAATTTTACAAAGATTTTCACAAGATATGCCAATCAACTAAAATTTCCCTCAACAAGTTTCAATAATGTCTTCAAGCAATGTCAACCTAAATGCAACTTGTAGTAAAAAGTCATGGATAAATCTATCAACTTTTATTAGCAAAGGCCAAAGCCTTACCAGACAACATATATGTGGAAAATTCAACGATAGTACATGCACTAATTAGAGATAAAAACCTAAACAAAATCTGGCTCATAAGTTGAAGCAGCATATATCCAAAAGATTATTTGGCTTGCATCAAGACTTCTCGCCAAGCTTGGCCTTAAGGCCTTTACGGACAATATGAAATCCCAATGCTTTATTCCGTTCTTTTTTCTTTTTTTAAAATAGAAGTTACAATACCGGTCCAATTGGATTCCGATCTTAAAGATGTAAAGACATTATCTCATTTAGAGTTTAGTTGTCATGGACTTCCATGTACACAAAAAAGTCAAGAATGAATAAAAGACTTACTGATAATATAAAAATAAGAAAATAGAAGCAAACGAAGAAGAACGATAATTTAAGCCATGCATGAGTATATGTAGCGGGGATTTCATTATACACCCACCGTGGGGAATATGGTCAGATACCTTGATCAGTAATTTCGATGAACATATAGCGTGCAATATGCAGTAATGAATCATGAATTTAGGCTGTTTTTTCATCGACCTGTTTCATGCGGCACAATCTATTGATAGAATCAAATCCCACAAATCTCTTCATCTCTTGATATTAGGAAACTTGTCATTTAATTGTAATTATTTCAGGAAATTTTTCATTTAATTGTAGTTATTTCCTTTTTAATAGTTACCATAGAAAGACTAGGCATGTACCTATATATTTTACTCGATCTTACACTGTAAAAGATACACTTCCAGAAATATAGAATTCATTTTTTGACATGGGATCAGCCCAGCATTCCTGACCTTACCTTACACACCTAATGGCTTCCTTTTCCCCTTCCAATCCACCTTCGTCCCCTTACCTCCTTCAACATTCTAACCAAAATTTTTCTTCTGCTCAAGACCAAATGTGGATCGTGGATGGTGGAGCTAGCCACCACATGTGCCATGATTGAAACCTTTTTTCTCATCTTTCCTCTCCCTCTTATGCACCGACAATATGCCTACCCAATGGTGCTTCCTTGCCAATTGAAAGGATCGGGTCAATTCATTTGGCCGAATCCCTAACCTTGACAAATGTCTATTTTGTCCCTGCTTTTCATTTTAATCTTCTCTCTGTAGCCCAACTCACCACTAATAATTCTTGTCTTGTCCTTTTTTCCTCTACACATTGTTTTTTTCAGGACCCACGGTCAACGAGGCTGCTTGGAGCGGATGAGTTTTGCAATGGACTTTATGTGTATCAACCTCAACCCGTAACGGCACTTTCTACTCAGACTCTCGCTAATCAGATTTTATGGCACCAATGCCTTGGTCATCATTCCCGCTTAAATATTCCTATTCTTTTCAATAATAGTCCTTGTATTATCTCTGATTGTAATGTTTGTGCTCATTCTAAACACACTTGACTTCCTTTTCCTTCACATGCTACTAAAAGTACTTTTGCATTTAATCGTATTTTTTGCGATATATGGGGTGGTTATCATACTTCTTCAATTTGTGGTGCACATTATTTTCTTACAATAGTTGATAATTTTTCTCACACTACTTGGATTTATCTCATGCAATATAAATCTGAAGCTTATACTCAACTTATGCATTTCTTTGCCCTTATCCAAAATCAGTTCAACAACACCATTAAAATAATAAGAACTGATAATGGACAAGAATTTCTTTCCCACCAATTTCAAAATTATCTCCATAACCACAACATCATTTACGAACGTACTTGTGTTGAGACTCAATAACAAAATGGTGTTGCGGAGTACAAACATCGGCACCTTCTAAATGTTGCTCGTAGTCTCCGATTTCAAGCACATTTACCCTTAAAATTTTGGGGCAAATGTGTTATCATTGCAGCTTATCTTATTAACCGCACCCCGAGTCGTATTCTCCAAAATAAATCTTCCTTTGAGCTTTTATTTGATACCTCGCCAAGTTACACTCACTTACACGTATTTGGGTGTCTTTGTTACACTCAAACCCTCCGTGCTTCCCGTGATAAATTTTCTCCTCGTGCCTCAAAATGCGTCTTTCTTAGGTATCTCGGTCAACATAAAGCATACAAACTTTACAACCTTGATACCTAAGCCATTTTTTATTTCCATGATGTTACTTTTCATGAACAAATATTCCCTTTTCAAACCGCTCCGCCTCCCGATTCGTCTGTACCCATTATTCCTCTTCCTGTTCCCAAACCCATATTACCAACACCTTCTCCTCTCTCTTCCACTACTATACCCGACCCACCACCACCCCTGCCACTTTCTCTCTCTCTGCGCCCTCAACGCACCACAACTCAACCAACATACCTTCATGATTACATTTGCCCGACGATATATACGGAGTCTATTGCATCCTCATCAGCTACTTCAGTCTCAGGTACTGCTCACCCTCTATCTGTTTTTCTTTCTTATTCTCGTTTTTCTCATTCTCATATTGCCTTTTTAACTACTCTTACCACATCCGTTGATCTTTCTTATTACTCCACTGCCATCCGCCACCTTCATTGGCGCGAGGCTATGGCTGTTGAGATTCGAGTCTTAGAGGATTATGCCACTTGGACTCTTGAGCCTCTTCCTCCTGGTAAGAAACCCATTGGATGTAAATGAGTTTTCAAAACTAAACTTAAAGCTGATGGTTCCATTGAAAGGTACAAAACTCTGCTAGTTGTCAAAGGTTACACTCAAGTTGAAGGCCTTGATTATCATGAAACATTTGCTCCAGTTGCCAAAATGACCACTGTTTGTTGTTTATTGGCAGTTGCTGCCACAAAAAAGATTGGATCATCCATTAACTTGATGTCAACAATGCTTTTCTGCACTGTGATTTTGATGAAGAGGTCTACATGACCCCACCACCCGGATATTGCCCTAAGGGGGAGACTCGTGTCTGTCGGCTTCGAAAATCCCTATACGGCCTTAAGCAAGCCTCCCGCAATTGGTTTTTTAAATTAACCACTGTGCTTATTGATGTAGGTTTTCATCAGTCTCAAGCAGACCATTTTTTATTTACTCTAGTGACTCACACCAGCATCACTCTTGTCCTTATTTATGTTGATGACATCCTGGTTGCTGGCAACGACATTTCTCAAATTAAGGTCCTCAAAAGCATTCTCTCTCCACACTTCAAACCCAAGGATCTCGGTTCCCTCAAATACTTCCTTGGTCTTGAAGTTGCTTGCTCTCAGAAAGGCATCTTCTCAACCAACGCAAATATACACTTGATATCCTGACTGACAGTGGCCAACTTGATGCACGGACCGCCTCATTTCCCATGGAACAAAATTTGAAGCTCACAGACCGTGATGGCACTCTCCTC
The DNA here is from genome assembly GCA_003123785.1 of Pterocarya stenoptera. Taxonomy (NCBI): domain Eukaryota; kingdom Viridiplantae; phylum Streptophyta; class Magnoliopsida; order Fagales; family Juglandaceae; genus Pterocarya; species Pterocarya stenoptera. The sequence continues at coordinate 57,037 of QEOT01005261.1, read as the reverse complement.
ACCGACCCTTGCGCCTATCAACAACTAGTTGGCCGTCTCATCTATCTGACTATAACTCGTCCTGATATTGTTTTTGCAGTGAATATTCTCAGTCAGTTTATGCATGCCCCTCGAGATTCCCACATGCAAGCTGCCATCTGCGTTCTCCGATATCTCAAAGGCAGCCCAGGTCAAGGCATTTTCTTCTCCTCATCCAGCGATTTACATGTTACTGCTTACACCGACTCTGATTGGGCCAGCTGTCCTACTACCTGACGATCCACCACAAGCTTCTTCATTCAGCTCGGCACGAGTCCCATTTCTTGGTGCACAAAAAAAAAGACAACAGTAGCATGCTCCTCTGCTGAAGCTGAATATCGTGCCATGGCAGTTACTACTTGCGAACTCACCTGGCTGAAACAGCTCCTCACTGATCTTGGTGTCTCTCACTCTGAGCCTATTTGCCTTTATTGTGACAACCAATCCGCTCTACACACCGCTCACAATTCTGTCTTTCACGAGCACACCAAACATATTGAGATTGATTGTCACATTGTTCGTGATAAAATTCGAGCAGGCCTTCTTACAAATGTGAACTCATGAACAAGTCGCAGACATCTTCACCAATGCCTTGAGACAGGATCTTTTCCATCACTTTCTACGCAAGTTGGGCATTACGAATCTCCATGCACCAACTTGAGGGGGAGTATTAACAGAATCAAATCCCACAAATCTCTCCATCTCTTGATATTAGGAAATTTTTCATTTAATTGTAGTTATTTCCTTTTTAATAGTTACCATATAAAGACTAGGCATGTACCTATATATTTTACTCGTTCTTACACTGTAAAAGACACACTTCCAGAAATATAGAATTTATTTCTTGACACAATCTCTGGGAAAAGAATGCAACTCAATTATTGGTTTGGTTATCCAACAAAGTGCATGAAAAGCTTCCAACTTTCCCGACATGCATGTCTTATTGACTTGTTGAACCTCGGTACGAGTTGAACGAAGTATTGTTGCTGGACAATGATATACCACCAACTATATTACAACTTAACTACTATTATATATTAAAATATTAATATTTTCTACTTTAATTCAAAATATTTGTTCTTGCAACTAGGCCTGTGCAAAAAGGCCTTGGCCCAATCCATCCAAGAGACCCGAATTTTTCAACCCGAACAAACACGGGTTCATCGGATCAAAAGTTAATTATGGGCAAGCAACCAGTCGAATCTGTCGAAACTGGAAGAAGGAAAATTCTTATTGTAGGCATTTGTGCGCATTGAAATGCACCGACCAGCCAACATGTAATTTTTCTTTAATGAAATGGTTTGTTTTCGTTTCACTTTCACTAAGTTTTGGGCGGGAGTTTCTTTTTAACGATGCAAATCATTTTTGTTTCACTTTCAGTAACTGAAAGTCCTTGGACCACCTCCACCGGCTTATATTTTCCCTGAAACGACGTCGTAGCGAACTTCTTTGAAAAATTAGAGTTCTTTCAGATTGTTCTAAGGGGAGTAGAGTTCTTCAATTTCTCAGTTCTCAAACAACGAGATATCTATGAATAAAGAATAATAATTTATTTCTTTTTTCTATGAATTCTCAGCGGACCAAACAAGAAATTTATCTTTTCAGAAAGCAGAAACTTTAGATAGAACATATATCACTGGCTAGCATATATATAGAGAGAGAAAGAGAAGCAACAAAAATGAAGCTACCCTCATAAACACACATCGATGATACGGGTGTAAAAGGAAAAACCAATTTCTTAGAATCTAATTATGATAACTAGGAAGCCATTAAAATCGCGAGAAACAATCAGGTTTGTTCCTATGAACGGTTTCAGAATGAAGTAACTGAGGCCAAAAAGCGGTGGAAGCTATTGTCTGCACCAAAACTCTCGAAGGCCCAGATTAGCAAAAGATGTGATTTTGGAAAAATGTTCGCGCAGAAGATTGAGGCTTGAAGAGGATGCTCATATCCATACAGGCTGGTTTGATAACAGTAAGGATAAAAGGAAGGAAAATGGTCGACAATTTAAAAACTAAAAAGATTATTATTTTTATTTTTCTCATTTCAAGGGTCGGGGTGCTTTGGGAAATTGGTAAAAGGAAAAGAAAAAGTTTGATGCAGGCGTCGTCCGCAACTCCCATGCACTACTTCCTACGTGGATTCAAAGTGAACCGCTTAGAATTAATAGAACGGTACGTTTTGCAGCACTTCTTCCTCTACCAGAAGCCACAAGTCCCTTCTCCCCCTTCGATTTCCCTTTTTCAATTCTCCCCCTTCTACTTTAATTTCTTCTTCCTCTTCTCCCGCTTCTTCCTCTTCTCCCCTTCGATTTCCTTTCTCCCCCTTCCTCTTCTCAATTCTCCACCTTCTACTTTTTCTTCTCTGTATGTCAGTGAGTGGACTGGAAGACAGGAATCTCGGATTCTCTGACTCTGTTTCTTAGAAAGCAAGAGTCCATTAAGAGAAGAGAGGAAGAGGAGAGCAGAGAAGCCCAATCAATCAAACAATTAAAGAGGAGAGCAGAGAAGCCCAATCAATCAAACAATTACCCACCTCCGAGGAGTTGAACCCTGCCAAAAATGGCCACGACGCCCTTGCCTAGTATTTACTGATGATCACTCCCTTCTCCACCCCCTATCGAATTCGCTTCACCCGATGGCAAGGTACGTATTATTCTCTCCCAACTCAAAGCTCTCTCTCTTTCTCTCTTTCTCTCTCTCTCTCTCTCTCTCTCTCTACAGCTGCAGCTGGCAGAATTTTGTTTGCAGAAGCTTTTTACTGAGGCTCTTGGAGGTGCAACAATGGAGGGATTTTTCAAACTCATTTCCTACTACTAAACCTAGTCCGAGCCTGCCTTTTGCGGGCTGGCCACTCTTGCTATGGTTCCCAATGCGCTTGCTATCGACCCCAGAAGAAAGTGGAAAGGTTTATTTATATCCATATCCTTAATTCTTATAACAAAAGCGAATGGTGAGTTTACATTCTTCCTTCGTAACATCATATGTTTTGCTGGGCCAGATCCATGAATTTCCTTTTAAGTGTTTTTGTAACATATTACATTAATCTTAAGCCTTCACAGCCACAGACTTTAAAACGATTATTGGCGAATTGAGGAATTTGCACTATGCGTCGGGACTAAAACCATGTTTTGTAGTTTGTTTAATAATTACTGCCTGAAAGTTGGTTTCCTTTTTATGGGGTCTTTGCAATTGAGGGAACACATTGCAGAGCTTAACAACTTGCAATTGAAGTGGAGACTTGTATGTGTTTTGACGTCACTCGAATTACCACCATATGGATCGATACATTGCCAACACATGGATTTGGTTTGGCATTCGTCAGAGGAACAGTTGCTACACTAGAATTGGCAGCTACACTAGAACTGACAGCTACACTAAAGCTAGCACTGGTTGTGGAGCTATACACAGGAGCGCCAGTAGAGGAGGTGTTATGGGGATGCATCTTCTTTCTCTTTCTCCATCTTCACAATTCCAAATAGAAGTTGAAATATTTACTAAAATGTATGAAATGTCTATTGTCGTGTCTCTTAAGAAAAAGATCATCTCAATTACATTTGAAATAGATAGTTGATCTAAAATATATGAGAAAAAAAGTTCAACAGTATTTCAAGCTATATAAAAGAAAGAAAATGTCATGTACAACATAAAAGTTGAATGTGCTAACATTATTATGAGCTTCCAAAGTTGGGAGTCAAATACATCCAACAACTTCAAAAATCTTCTTTATGGTATCCAAGAAACTTGAACTCATTTCCTAAACCTTTTTAATTGGTTTCTCCACCCACCCTCATGCTTTGCTCTCCACTCTCCAAAGCGGGCCCTTAGTTTATTACTTTTTTGACATTTTGGTGTTGGATCTTTGACTTGAAGTCTCCCACACTCACATACATACGTATATATTTAGTTACAATAACTTTTAATTTGTAGTGTTTTTAGTTTTAGTAGAGGCCTAATGTCCACCTCCAAAGATCTCTCACATTTTTTTTTTTTACATTCCATAAAGAGGGATGTCCTCTAAAAGATATTTTTGTCCAAAACTGCACTACAAAAACCATTCAACTAAGCTTAGAGGATGTACAAAAATTTGAATGGCACACAAATTTTAAAAATATTGTTAGTCTTTCTAGAAACCAATCACCATTGGCTCAAAGAATCGGAAAATTCATTGCTTCGGTGAAAAAACAAGCTCAAAAGAACCAAAAAAAAAAAAAAGATTAAGCCAAAAAAAATAAAATTAAGCCTCCTTAGAAGAGATTATCTAGTTGGAGACTGAGATTGCGAGGCTTCATTCTCTCTGAAAGTTTAGAACCCTATACGGTCGGCTTTTTCTCCCTTCAACTGTCTTCTACGTTTTGTCCTTTTCTTTGTCTTTTTCTTTTTGTTAGTAAAATGAGCCACGTCAGCATGGTGCATAGGCCTCCGCATTCGTACGTCTGTATGTAGCGGTATTGAAGTTGTAATGATGAAAATGAGATGAGTTAAAGAGAGTTGCGAATTCAAACAAGTTAGTCTAAAATATGACGTTTCAACCATTGGTGATACACAAAAAGCATTACGGCATGTAGCAGGCCACAAAAAAAAAAAAAAACCCGACCCGTATTGGTTGGGTTGGTCCGGGTTGGCGCGTAAATAGTGTCGGGTCGGACCGATTAGATGTCATCAGGTTGCAGGCCTACTTGCAACAGTTTAAAGGGTGTAATGAAACTTCATGCACGTTTTTTGCAGGTAGCATTATCTACATGTGAAGCTATCAGTTGTCAATGATTGGACATGTTTCTCAGTGAGATGAGATAACATTTTGTAAATAGTAATAAGATATGTTGAATTAATGTTTAATGAGATTTTGTAAAATGAGAGAAAAAGTTGAATAAAAAATATCATAAAGTTAAAATATTATTATAATATAATTTTTATTTGGAGATTTGAAAAAGTTGAATTATTTTTTATTTTTTGTTTGAAAATTTGAAAAATTTATAATGATTAGTTTGAAAGTATTTATGTTTGAGTGATATTTGAGAAGGAAATAAGATGAGATAAGAATTTTGGAATATAAACTTTTTCCAAACAAGCCCTAAAAAGTCTAGCTTGACTCTCATATTTAATAAAGAGTATTGCTACTATGTCTACTAGTTATACCGTTCACTTTATAATATTGATGTCACATGACTTACTAAAAATTAAAAAATATATATTTAAAATAAAATAGTCTCTAAAAATACAAAAAGAGAAAAATAAATAGGCTTGATTTGCAACATGATTCTTTAATCCTCTCTCTCTCTCTCTCTCTCTCTCTCTCTCTCTCACATATAAAAAACCAAGTATCCAGAACTGATTTTCGCTGGAGGAAGCAGCAGCTTCCTCCTCCTTCTCCCTCTCCTTCCTCCGTCCACCCATCTTACCTATCAAAGTAGTTCTTTTTGCCTAGTTTTATTTTGCTTCCTTGAAGGCCTAAAAAGATTGATCTACAGATTTCTGCCGACTCCCGAAAGTCATGTGCAGTACAAGCAGACTACCAGGCCGTAAATTGTTCGGAGGAAAGTGATGGTTTTGCGAAAATCACCTCGAGTGGTCCTCACGCGCCAACCCTTCCAGCAGCTCTTCTCGCCACACACGCCAGATCATTGGACTCACCACCACTAAATCTTTTAAATCTGAACATTGTAGCTGACAAGAGACAAGCGTGTTACTTTCACGCGCCGTCATAGATTTCAAAGTCTACCAGAGTTGGTCCAAACTATTATCCATCATTTTTCGCATCTATCTTACTACTTTCCTTTTTGGTTTCCTTATTGTTAATTAAAATATAAAAAAAAAAAAAAAAAGAGTTATCTCTCGGACTTTTGTCTGTAGAGGTTGAGTCATCTCCTTCTATGAAGGGGAAGGTTGACCTGTTTCTTGGGCGTTTATTTGTAGAGAGTATCAGCAATAGTGATGATCAAACCAGTCACAAAAGGAAATAGTGTACTAGTGAAGCTCCGAATCGAGTATTTTGGTTTATGATGTCATGTTTGATATGAGAACATCCCAAAATGTATTGATTCGTTGATGTAAGTTTTTTTAATGAATAAATGATAATAATTTCCCTTAAAAAAAGCTTAAATTTTCTCTATATCTTTTATGCTTTTATTTTTAATATTTTTAATGAGACAAAATAAACGGTATAACTAGGACAACATAGTAGCATTACTAGCAAATTTGCAAGAGTTTTTGTTCTCAAACGGAGACTTTGCGAGTATGTTCGTAATATAACACGTACCATCGATGTCATTAACTTATGGTAGGATTACAATTTTTAGCTTGTTTACCTTCTCCTATACATACTAGGGCAAGGAAATATTATTTAACCCCCTCAATGTTATCGTTTAAAATTAATGTTCAAGTATTTTAATTTTTTTATTTTTTATTTTTTTATTTAGTGATTAAGGAATTGACTATTAATTAAATTGTATATATTTTTTTATTTTTTTAATGATTAAGAATATTAAAAAATACTAAAAACAAAATGAAAAAACAAACTACAGATTTGAACCAGTGGTGCGCCCCACTGAGCCGCCAACTAGCACTATCCATTAGGGATATTCCTAATTCCACCTTTAGTTTTTTTTTTTTTTTTTCTCAAATCCCCAGACGGGGTTCATTACTATAAAACCTCACTTTTAAGTGGAGGAACCAAGCATACATCAAGCAAAAGAGCTAGGATACAGACCATGGCAATAGATACAAGGCTAGCAAAATAGAGTAAGAAATAATGGAAGTCTAACTTCTCAATCTAATATTTGGGGGGTCTAACTTCTCCAAGCAAATCAGTCCCTTCAAAGGATGCGGAAGCTCAGTGAGAGAGTCCCAGCTAGAAGAGCAGCCACTAGATCCCAAGTGAGCCAAAAAGTTAGCAGGTGCATTTCCTTATCTAAATATATGACTAATAGAAAATTTCATGTGCTTCAATGATTCTAGAATCTCATCCCAATACTCTTCAAGGTACCAGACTCCACAAACCGAGGACTTTATCCAATTTACCACAACCAATGAGTCCATTTCAATTTCAACCCTTGTGATGCCCAAACTCCTGAGTCTACGAACCCCATGAAGGAGAGCCATGCACTCTGTAAAATTGCTAGTGCCTTGGCCTAGGAACACAGAAAAAGCCATCACCAGAGAACCTTGGTGGGAAGTGGGAAGCCTTTAGTCTTATAGGAATCCATGTATCATAGAGGAAGCAAAAAGCAACCCGCTTGGAACTGGAAATTCCCAACAAGTTTTTCCAATGTTTAAAAGGAATACATGGAGAACACGGCAGTGTGAAAGCCTTCTGGAACCAAGCTTCCACCATGTCCCTCCACTTTCTACTCGGTACATGGTACATGCCTACAAAAGCTGCACATCTCGACCAAATGACCTGTGCTACTTCCCCCTTCTAAGCATGTTCATCCAACTTTACCAATGGCTGCCATCCTCGGTCGACACTGCCTTGTTCTCCATACGACCTTGGTGGATCCGGCCAAAGGCACTAGGTTCTGGAAAATGATAGTTAAGAGTATTCTGGGTCTTATGGAACACACTAAATGGAAGGTAAAAAATGGAAACCTGTCCTTTTGGCACGACAAGTGTCTGGGTGATACTGTGCTCGGAGAGATCCTTCCAATTGTGGCTTCCCCGAATCTACAAGTAAAAGAGTGTATCGTGGAGGCGGGATGTGACTTAGACCTACTATTTGGCCTTGTGGGGTCGACTAAAGCTAAGGAAATAGCCATCTTGCTAAGTAGAAGAAAGGAAGGTGAGGATGTTTTGGTTTGGACTGCTAAGGATGATGGGAAATTTTCTATGAGAAGTGCATGGGACTGTGTTCGGGTTAAAGTCCCAAAAAGCAAATGGGCAGGCTGGGTTTGGCACCCAAGTTTGCCAAAGAATATTGTAACAACTATGTGGAAGGCCATGAACAATGCTCTGAGTGTGGATGACAGAGTTCGCAAAGTGGGAATTCCGGTGGTTTCTAGGTGCAACTATACAATTTTTTAGGATGGCACACACCTGCACAGAAAAGCCAAAGCCAGCTAACACATTAAGCAGGAAGCTCCAATCGACACTATCGTATGCTTTAGCCATGTCAATTTTGAGAGCCACATTGCCACCCCGGACTGGTTTGTTGATACTAAGAATCATCTCCTGCGTAAGGCTTATGTTCTCAAGGATGCTTCTACCAGGTATAAAAGCTCCCTGTTCAGGAGATATGAGTCGAGCAAGCATCGAAGATAGCCGTCCCGCGAGAATCTTAGTGCACAACTTATGAATACGGAGCAGAGAAAATAGGACGAAACTGATCAAACCCCTTTGGGTTATCCACCTTCGGAATCAGAGTAAAAAATGAGTGGCAGAAAAATTTCGGGATGGGTGCCCCTTTGAAGAATTCCTGCACTACCTCAATTACGTCCTTGCTCACAATGTCCCAGCAAGCTTTGTAAAACCCCGAGCCGTAGCCATCCAGGCCAGGACTACTATCTATGGGAATCGAAAACACTACATCCTTGATCAAATGGATTGATGGAGGCTCAAGTAGGCGAGCATTATCACCATCGGCAATAACTTTATCCATAAGAGGACCCAGCTCAGTGAAAGAACCAGAGTGGTTTGCAGCCAAAAATTTTTGAAAATATTCTACTGCTCCCTGATGTACGTCTTCTGGTGTTTTCAGCCACTCCCCATCAGCTGACTTCATTTCATGCACCACCTTATAGGATTTAGCCGATAAAGCCTTAAAGAAAGCAGAGCTTGCTTCCCCTTGCTCTAGCCATGACTGTTTTGCTTGTTGAGCTAATCTAGTTTCTTCCCGTTCCAACCAAGTATTGAGTTCCATTTTTGTCGCTATAAGATCAAGGTCTATGTCTACTGAGAAACCATCTTGTAAGCTCTCTTCCAGCCGAGCAACTCGTTCCTTTAATTGCTGAATATGCTCCGTAGTCCACCCATATACTTCTTTATTCCACCCACGGAGGATGCCATTTAGGGCCTTCAATTTAAAGGCCAAGCGGGACATGCCATGCCCATGAGCTGCCTTTTCCCAGACTGTGTGTACACAGACCTGGAAAGAATCATGGCTAGTCCACATCTGCTAGAATTTAAAAGGAGCGAACCCATATTTCGTGATGTCTTTAGCCAACTCAACTACCATAGGAGAGTGGTCTGAGGAAGTTCTGGGAAGATATAGAAGAGTTGTCGAATGATAAGCCAAAGTCCAAGCTGAATCGACCAATGACCTGTCAAGTTGAGCCCAACTCCGAGTGGTACCAAACTGCCCATTGCACCACGACAACTTGTTACCTACACTATGCATATCTGAAAGGCCAGCATCATCAATAAAGTTGTTGAAGTCCTCCATGCTAGTCAACAACCTGGGCCTTCCACCCCTACGTTCTTCATCCCTACAAATGATGTTAAAATCCCCTAACACAATCCATGGAGTATTCCCAGTGTTAACATTTAACAAATCAGCCCATAATGTTCTGCGATCAACTTGCGGACACTTAGCATAGACACACGTAACATAAGTCTGTTCAGAGCCTACCTTTACAAGGATGGTAATGGACTGGTTATTTAATCCAACTACACTCACATTTATTCCTTTTTCCGAGAGCACCCAGAGCTTTCCACCACTTACTTCATTAGATAGGCCTCCCGACAAGCATAACTTGTCTTGCAACCTGGCCATATGGATTTCAGTGCTAAAAGGTTCAGCTATTGCCACTACACAAGGCTTAAACTTCCTAACCAATTTACAAAGTCTTCTTCTAGAGGTGCCTAGACCTCGTAAGTTCCAGAAAAAAATTGAGTTCATCATAAATTCATTTTAATAGGCCTGCATTTGGCCCTTGCAGAGCTTCTAACTTTCGGGCAAACTTCTTCAACATCCGAGGAGACTTCTTTCTCTTTTTGCAAGTGTATAACGTCATTTTCCAATTCTGCTTCCGATTGAGACCCTAAGTCTTGAAGCAATGAAAACATATTTTCCCGTTGGCGTTCCTCCTCGTTAATTTCATCTATATGCTCTTCTTCTGGTTCCTCTGCTTCCGTGACAACAACTATATGCTCGGGTTCTTCTGTTTCAGTGACGACAACCATATGCTCTTCCTCTGGATCCTCTGTACCAACCACCTCAGAAAGCCAAGGGAGGGCATCTTTTTCTGCATCTTCCATGTTCTTCCTACTACTGCCACTATTTTTTGCGGCTTCTATGTTTCTCGTTTCCAGTACCTCCTGGATCTCCCCTTCCTCTATTTCCTCCATGATGACAACATTAGCATTGCTAGGCTCTACTCCATTAATCTCTGGCAACCCACTAGTACCCACTTCCTTCTCTAATGACAACGACTGATCCTGCTTATTACTCTCATTCCATCCCTACGGAGGTTTCGGATTACCCCCTTCCTTGTTCCTCACAACACCGCCAGATGCCTTATCTTGAGTCTTCTTCTTACACGTATCACCATTATGTCCTTGCATTTGACATCCTCGACAATAAGCAAGCAATGTTTCGTAAACAACTTCTTGAAAGCGCAATCCAGAAACCTTCAATGGGGCTAAAGGCTGCGTCCATCTCGATACACACCCGTGCACCATCCATTTTGGTGGCACAGCGTGTGCTATTATCCCGCCTGATGAACAGGCCCAATGGCTGAAAAAGGTTACAGAGCACCGATTCATGGTAGTAGTTAGGAGGCAAACCAGGGAAAACAACCCAGACCGAAACTCTAGAAGGTTCATTCTCCTCATTAAACTCAGTTTTCCACTGGAAGACCCGAAAAGGAACCCCCTCCAATTCACAAGTCTCAAGGGACAAGGCCTTTAAGAAATCTCCCTCATTCGAGAACCGAAGAAACACATTACGAGGTTTTCGCAAGCTAGAAACCACAGGTTGCCCCAGAAGACCCCAACGGTTTCGAATGAAAGACCGAATCACGTCCAGCGATGGCCTTTTCCGGAGGAACTTCAGCACCAGAGAGAACCTGAAAGGCTTAGCAAATTTTAAAAGTTCTTCCTTGGTGAAACTAACATAGACTTCTCCCTCAAGAACCTTCAGCGGCCTCAGCGGAACATCAACCTTTGGAAGAGGCGACGGCGTCTGGTGAACTGTATCAACAAAAATAATTCTTATCACTGCATCTCTGCTTCTAATCTAGATTTTCTTACAGAAAGGGTCCAAATCATTGCATGGTTTATGGAAGTTGAAACTTTGAGTATGTATACCTTCTCATGTTGCTTCATTCGCCAAGTAAGTGGAACATCATCTGCCCTTGTATAGCCTCCCAATGGATGAATATATCAGAAAACCAAATTTCTCATATAGCATGGACCGGAACGTACCTAATCAAACCGAAATTTTTACATATAAATGTTTGAAATATAATATATTATTTTATATAGTAGTTATATAAGTTAACTAAGTAATTTTTATCCAATCTATCACTATTGACCATATAAAATAAAAAATAATATATGATATCAATTAATGAATATATCATATGATAATATACGTTATTATATGTAGGTACATATAACTCTACTATTTACACTTAGTTAAAGTAATTAGGTAATTTTTTTAAGATACTTAAGTTGCAAATAAGTATGAATAATCTATGGACAATGAAATTATTAAATATTCACTAATCATATATAAAATGTTAGAATTTTAATGTAGACGGCCATTATGAATACTAAATGTGATATTCCGTATTTACGTGTATTTTTAATAAGTAATTATTGCATTTCTTAGGATTATGGATTTCCTTGTTTTAAATTTTAGATGATTTATGACTTTATTATTTTATGACTTTTAACTGTGAAATTTAATGCAATATNCGTCCCTGCGCCGCCATCGCGCCATCTATGGCCACCATCTTTTCACCACAGCAACGGTGGCCTCCCAGCAATCTAAACTACCCATTCTTAGCTCCGATCCGCCACCGGTGAAGCTCTCCCATTGTGATTTCCCATTTGGGTATTTTGGCTTCCAAACACCTCCCTCACCGCCACTCACGGCCAAAGACCACCACCACTAGCTTTACCGACACCTCTAAGCTCTTTTCTAGTAATCTCGAGTCTTAGTTTATCCCCATTCAAAAGTTGAATTTTTTAGACCCACGACCATAGTCCAAAATACACTGTTTTGTTGTTGTGCTACCACTTCTAGCATCTCCATGATCCTTCGAAAAGTATATGATAGCACTGTAAGTATTTTTTCAAATAACTTTTGAGATGTAAATGAATTTTTGCACTAACTCATATTTACTGTGAATTGGTTGGTTGTACCGGACTAAGTCCGAGGAGTAAGGGGGTTGGTTGGATTAGAGAATGAAGTTTTTGTGTGTTTGGATTATGTGGGGTTTTGTTGATTGTTGAATATTTGTGTCATGTCTTGTACATTGCATATTTACATGCATGTTCATGTTTGTAAATGAAAACTGAATTTTCGCATAATTGCATACATATTTATGTGTATATTTGAAAATTAGATTTTCACGTGAGAAATGATTTTTTTGGTGTGTGTATATCACGACTCCAAGCCGAGATAGGGCATTATCTCGGTGGAGCTCATCTAGTCACTCAGGAGCGAAATATACTGAGTGACGTCCCTTAGATTGTCGCTGAACGACAACTGGATCGGACAGGATGGTAACTCTCTCATGCCGAATCTGTGGCCCTTCTTGCTGGTAGGGGCTAGAGGATTCTTGGCCACAAACGCGCTGGGCACGGAACTGGGCATTGCTCGTTACAAAGTCACCCGCACGGTCGTTACCCATGGTGTGACAAAGGGAGTCAGGGTGTACGGATAGTTCCTAAGAGAGATCCTGGTGCATACGGTAAAATTGGATAATGAGTCATTTTCTGAGAAAATAGCGGGTTTTCAATAAATGGATATTTGGGCCATTTTCTGAAAAAATGACGTGCTTTAATAAAAAGGATTTTGTGTGAATCATTTTCTTAGAAAATGACAGATTATTATTTTTGGGCCAAAATGAGATTTTGGGGTGTGTCAAAAAATATTCATTTTCGGGAAAAATGATGTTTTGGGTCTAATACATATTTCATCATATGCATGCATAATTGTTAGTCGCATTAATACACTTTTATCTCATGAGTTGTTTGGGTTATTACTTACATGCGGTATCGTTTTATGGTACATTATATTTTGATGCAGATGAGAATGAAGAGCCTAAGGGATCGGCTCCGCGAAGGGAGTGACATGTGGTTGCTTTTTGGATTATGGGATTTGCTTTCCTTTTGTTTATGTATTTGACTTTTTACTTTATTTCATGGATAACTGTATAATTTTCAGTAATACTTTTATGTTGGTAGCCTTGTATTTAAAAATTCTAGTATTTAGTTGACTTATTTAAATTTATCCGTTGTATTTTTATTATGCACTTTTTGCATGTTGCACACATTTGAGCACTTATCGTTGGGATGCGTGACTCATACTTTCATCATCCCGACGTCACGATTTTCTCGTTTCCGTATTTGGAAGTCGGGACGTCACACTAAAGTACTAACTTAGTAACTATTAACATCATAAATCTAATTATAATTAATTATTTTTTAATGAGTTAGTTACATAATCCAAATTAAAGAGCTTATTTAATTTTCATTTTACTAATTTCATTAATTTTTTGTATTAATTTTTCTTCCAAAAAAGAAAAAAAAAATATTCATGATAGATTGAATTGAACCGATTGGACCGACCGGACCGAATCGGACTGCGATATATAGTTAACGATTTGGTTCAGTCTACAGGTGTAATCAGTGTTATCTAATCTGGCTAAAAAAGTGGATCAAAATTTTCGGTCCGTGACACCGGACCGGACCGAGTACACTTCTAAATTGCATGGTTTATTCTTAGGAAAATGCTAGGTAGACTCTGCCTAACATTTGCACCGATTGGAGCATTTTTTTATTTTTTATTTTTTATCTTTTTATTTCTGTTTTTCAAATGCTAAAAAATGTATTGAATTATTTTTTTTATTTTATTTTTTCTTTTATTTTCTTAAATATTAGAAAATATTTCTTAATGTTTTGAAAACAAAAAACAAAAATAATTGAAAATAAAAATAAAACTATCAATCAGCTATCGGTAGACTATCGGTCTCCGTAGCACGATCCTTATTCTTATATAGGACAATGTTTTATATATGATCATCAAATTTTATTTAATTGTTGAAGAATAAACAATTAAATGGAGTTAATTTTTGCGGAGTTTCTTGGTTTCAGCCCGATTGTTTGGAGTTCATTTACAGTGCTAAGAAATTAGAAAACTAGGAAGTCTGAGTTCCCACAGAAAAAGAATAATAATTACAAAAATTAACTTGAACCAGCATCGGGGGTGGGGCATGCCTGCAATTACATCGTTCGTTTTCAGAGGCACGGGAAATTGTTGTGTTTTTTTGAAGGAATTTGCTGATCTCGCTATTAGAAATTAATTGAAGTTGTATATGCATTACTAATTTAATTCTATCATATTTGCAATGAAAATTTTACTTCCTTGACTGAAGCGTTAATATTCTCCCAAGAAAGGTTCAGAAGTATCCAGGGGCCAAGGTAATTACAAAATATATAGATTTAAAAAAAAAAATCCAAATAAATGGGAGTCAAATTCCAAAAGTTGACTTTCCCAACTGATCATCTTGCCACATTTGAATAGTCAATAATTTCAAATTAATAGTAATTAAATAATAATAAAATATTAAATAATATAATAAATATTAAAATATTAAATACTCCACTATACAAACACTCCTCGGTGTTTCGGAGTAAAGGCAACGCAAACTACAGCCGGTCAACCATCCCCCACCTTTAGACCAGCTTGCAGACTTGCATGCTGTTGTTTCAGACTTGCCTTCAGTCTGTGAAGGAAAATGAGATGGGTACGAGGGCGAGGCCACGTATTTGCTTCCTGCGATTCCAACTTCCAAGTCCTTTCATACATGGAAAATGATAGGGAGACAAAGATAGTGCCTATTTTAACCGATTCTTTATTTTATTATTATTTTTTAATAATTAAAGAAATAACTTTAATTAATTTAATTTAATTTTTTTATATGTTTAAAGATGTTTAAAAAATATTTGAAAAAGGAAAAACATAATTACACTTATCGGTACAAGGGGGCATCACCTTTAGTCCCCAAGCATTGTCCTTCTTACATGCACAGAATTTAGATAGATAAAATTTCTATAAAAAAATTTGAAAATATAAAAGTGAAAAGCGTTTTATGTTTGAATAATGTTTGAAAAAAAAAATTATAAAAAATTATGATAATTTCATACCTGATCTCTATGTCTCGACGTTCTCTTAAGATTACGATAAAAGTCTCTCAAAGCGCTAGTTTTTATGCTCAAGTATGCTTAGGTTTTGATCGGAAAGTAAAAGTATGTTGTTTCGATCAAGTATGCTCAAATACTATAGGGATATGTTTCATGAATGAGATGATATGAGAATTTTTTAAATAGTAATAAAATAATTTGTAAATAATAATAAGATAATTTGACTTAAGTATTTTTTAATATTTGAGAAAGAAGAAATAAAAAATTAAATAAAAAATATTATCAAATTAAAATATTGTTAGAAAATAATTTCTTATTATTATTTTTATTTTAAAATTTGAAAAAGTTAAATTTCTTTTAAGTATTTGTTTGAAAATTAAGAAAAGTTGTAATGATTAATTTGAAAATATTGTAAAATTATTTTAAAAGTATATGTGTTAGAATGATGTTTGAAAAGAAAATAAGATGAGATATGATATAGAAAATGATTTTCCAAAACATGCCTGAAACAACTCCTATAACAACGGCCACAAACAAGACGCGAAGAAAGTCAACATATGCATCCAATAGGATCCACTAATTGGGGAAAAAAGAGGTTATTTCCGCTCATTTTAAATTTAAAACAGAGGCTAAAAAAGAAAAGAAGAAAAAAACCAGAAAATGTCAATTTGGATGGAGAACGAAGCCAGCGCGTATATCATGCTACGACTCTACATCGAAACCTCTCGGTATCTCTTGAACACAAAGAAAGAAATGCAGCAGGAAACTCCAACCGGAGTTACGAGCAACCGCCCCCCCGGCCCCCGCGGGCCGCGTACGTACACATGCTATTATCCTCCCGGAGCTATATAATGAGAACGCCGTTACGCTGGAATGCCATCATCGACTTCGTATCCAAGTCATTTTTCCATTCTTTCAAAAAAAAAAAGTGATTTTCCACTGTTCATTGCAGCGCATATTGACAACTGTGCTATTTCAGCCAGAGTTTGTAGCCAATATACGCGTCTCGACCATTTCGCTTTGCAAAATACCTCCGTTATCCTTATTTTGCTCCATTTAATTCCCATAAACCTTTGGAAAAAAAAAAAAAAAAAAAACTTTGCTGCTCTTGTCTCTCTAATTGCTACTTTGTCAATTTTTTTTCTTTCCAAAGCAAGATTGTTGCTTCCTTGCTTTCTTAAAAACCACATTTTTCAGTTACCTGCTTCTTTTACTTTCCTCTCGTGTTTTCCAAACCAATGTCTAGCATTGTAATAGAGTCTTTACTTCATGCATCAAGCACCCTCGGCCAACCCAACAAGAGATGGCACTGGGCCTTTGTATCCATCTATTGTTCTAGAGCCCTACTATTCCCTACTTCCAAGGATTCTCCACCCGACAAGGCCAAAGTTTCACGCTCACCATCTTTCGTAGTTTTGGATCTGAATTCAGACTACAGGTTCAAAATCGATCAAACAACTCTGACTAAGCTAGTCAAAGAGAAAAATGTTGACAAGCTCCGAGAAATTGGAGGGGTTGATGAAGTAGCATCCAGTCTTGAAATCAGTGTCAAATCCGGGATTCATGGTGATGTTGAAGACATTGCTCGTCGACGTGCGGCCTTTGGTTCAAACACATATAAAAGACCCCCAACAAAGAGCTTCTTCCATTTTGTAGTGGAAGCCTTCAAGGATCTTACCATCTTCATCCTTCTAGGCTGTGCAGCACTTTCTCTTGCATTTGGCATAAAAGAGCATGGACTAAAAGAAGGATGGTATGATGGTGGAAGCATATTTGTTGCTGTATTTCTTGTCATCGTTGTTTCCGCCATCAGTAATTTTAGACAAAATAGACAATTTGACGAGTTATCCAAAGTCAGCAACAATATCCAAGTTGATGTTTTGAGAGCTGGACGGCGTCAACCTATTTCAGTTTTTGAAATTGTCGTTGGAGATGTCGTTTGCTTAAAGATCGGAGATCAAGTTCCAGCAAATGGGCTATTCTTAGACGGGCACTCATTGCAAGTGGACGAATCTAGCATGACAGGGGAGAGTGATCACGTAGAAGTAAATTGCAGGCATCCATTTTTAGTCTCTGGTACTAAGGTAGTCGATGGCTATGCTCAAATGCTTGTCACTTCGGTGGGCAAGAACACAACATGGGGCGAGATGATGAGTTCCATCAGCCGTGAAACAAGCGAACAGACACCTTTACAAGCTCGCCTCAACACACTAACGTCATCAGTAGGTAAGGTTGGTTTGGCAGTCGCTTTCCTCGTTCTCGTAGTCTTGTTGGTTCGCTACTTCACAGGAAATACAAAAGATGAGAAAGGAAATAGGGAGTTCAATGGCAGCAAGACAAAGGTCGACGACATAGTCAATTCTGTCGTGGGGATTGTAGCTGCTGCAGTTACAATTGTCGTGGTAGCAATTCCTGAAGGTTTACCACTAGCTGTCACGCTTACACTTGCTTATTCCATGAAGAGAATGATGGCTGATCAGGCAATGGTGCGGAAGCTCTCTGCCTGTGAGACCATGGGCTCTGCCACCACCATTTGTACTGACAAAACAGGCACTCTCACGCTGAACCAAATGAAGGTGACAAAGTCTTGGCTTGGGAAAGAATCTTTTGTAGCTAATGCTCACTCAATTGCTCCACATATTCTTGAAATGTTCCATGAAGGAGTTGCTCTGAACACAACTGGTAGTGTTTTCAAGCCTAGTTCAGGATCTGAAATCGAGTTCTCAGGTAGTCCTACTGAAAAAGCAATTCTTTCATGGGCTGTTCTGGAGCTAAACATGGAAATGGACCAATTGAGGCAAAGTTGCACGGTTCTTTTTGTCGAAGCATTCAATTCCGAGAAGAAACGAAGTGGGGTCCTGATGAGGAGAAAGCTAGACAACACAACCCACCTACACTGGAAAGGAGCTGCAGAAATGATACTGAAGATGTGTTCAAGCTACTATGATGCTTCTGGAATTATTAAAGATCTAGATGATGGTGAAAAGATGAAATTTGAGAAAATTATTGAAGGTATGGCAGCTAGCAGCCTCCGGTGCATTGCTTTCGCCCATAAGCCAATTTCAGAAGAAGATAATGTAGATGGTGAAGAACATAAAAGGCTAGAAGAAGATGGTTTGACCCTTTTAGGACTGGTGGGACTTAAGGACCCATGTCGTCCAGGGGTGAAGAAAGCTGTAGAAGATTGCCAATATGCTGGTGTGAACATCAAAATGATCACTGGAGACAATGTCTTCACAGCAAAAGCTATAGCCACTGAATGTGGAATACTAAGGCCGGGCCAAGACATTCTCGATGGAGCAATAGTAGAAGGTGAGGAATTCAGAAAATACACACCAGAGGAGAGATTGGAGAAAGTTGAAAAAATTTTTGTGATGGCAAGATCCTCTCCTTTTGACAAACTTCTGATGGTAGAATGTTTAAAACAAAAAGGTCATGTGGTTGCGGTTACTGGTGATGGCACAAATGATGCACCAGCATTGAAAGAAGCTGATATAGGACTTTCAATGGGGATTCAAGGCACCGAGGTGGCTAAGGAAAGCTCAGACATTGTCATTATGAATGATGATTTTGCTTCCGTGGTCACAGTTCTTAGGTGGGGAAGATGTGTCTATAACAACATCCAGAAGTTCATCCAATTCCAACTCACTGTAAATGTTGCTGCTCTTGTGATCAACTTTGTGGCTGCAGTTTCAGCCGGTGAAGTCCCATTATCAGCAGTACAGTTATTATGGGTAAACTTGATCATGGACACGTTGGGTGCCCTGGCTCTGGCAACAGAGAAGCCCACCACGGAGCTCATGAAGAAACGACCTGTGGGTCGGACTGAACCGCTAATTACCAACATTATGTGGAGAAACCTCTTAGCCCAAGCTTTATATCAGATAGCTATCCTCTCGACCCTGCAATTCAAAGGTGAATCCATCTTTGGTGTGACTGAGAAGGTAAATGACACATTGATCTTTAATACTTTTGTGCTTTGCCAAGTCTTCAATGAATTCAATGCGAGAAAGCTTGAGAAGAAGAACGTCTTCAAGGGGATACATCAGAGCAAGTTGTTTTTGGGAATCATAGCAATAACCATTGTCCTTCAGGTGGTCATGGTAGAGTTTTTGAAGAAGTTTGCAGATACAGAAAGGTTGAATTGGGTGCAATGGTGTGCATGCATTGGAATCGCAGCAGCCTCTTGGCCAATCGGTTGGATTGTCAAGTGGATACCTGTTCCACATAAACCATTTCTAAACTACCTTAAGATGAGAAAGATACAAGGACTCGCACTAAATCTTCAATCTTATTGAAGATGGTTGCACACTGTGAGACACTCTTGCTATCAAATTTGAGTCTGCTTAATTACTGTAGGTGTTTAATGTTTTTTATTGCATATATGATGTGTAATTATTGTTGTCATACGCTGAGTAATATAATTCTCTTCACTTATCATTTTCATATAACGAGGACAATTTCAATAATGTCTTTAGCAATGTCTGCCTAAATGCAACTTGTAGTAAAAAGTCATGGATAAATCTATCAACTTCTATTAGCAAAGGCCAAGGTCTTACCAGACAACATATATTTGGAAAATTCAACGACATTACATGCACTAATTAGAGATAAAAACCTAAACAAAATCTGGCTCATAAGTTGAAGCAGCATATATCTAAAAGATTATTTGGCTTGCATCAAGACTTGTCGCCAAGCTTGACCTTAATGCCTTTACGGACAATATGAAATCTCAACGTTTTCTTCTGTCCTTTTTTCTATTTTTAAAATAGCAAGTTACAATACCGGCCCAATTGGATTCCGATCTTAAAGATGTGAAGACATCATCTAATTTTGGGTTTAGTCGTCATGGACTTTCATGCACACAATAAAGTCAATAATGAATAAAAGACTCGCCGATAATATAAAATTAAGAAAATAGAAGAAGAAGAAGAAGAAGAAGAATTTAAGCCATGCATAAGTATATGTAGCGGGGATTTCATTATACACCCACTGTGGGGAATATGGCCAGATACGTTGATCAGTAATTTCGACGAACATATAGCGTGCAATATGCAGTAATGGATCACGAATTTAGGCTGTTTTTTCATTGACATGCTTTTTTTTTTTTTTTTTTTTAAGAAGAGGACGATACCTCAGTTTTATTGATAGCCCTCACTTATGGCAGAGAAATACCGTGGTTACAATCAAATGCCTAGGAGTTACATATAATTCCATAATCCAAACCTAGGCATCAAAAAAATATATAGACTAACTCAAATTCAATACAATTATTCAATATAAACAAACAAAACTCAAATTTTAATGAATCAATTTAAACCAACTAAATCTGCATAAAATCGAATAGTGTACTAAAAAAAACCTGCATAAAACCTGCACATAAACTACATAATCCAAATTGCTCTTGCTGAATAGCTTCAACAAAGAATAATAAGAAGAAGAAAAAACGTGGAAAGTGAAGAATCACAGCACCAGACCCCTGCGACGTGCACTAAGCAAACTTCAATCTCAAAAAAGGTAAAGATCATTTATCAAGGCGCAACAAGCCTTTAAGTCTTCTAGGGATAAGACTATGAGCACGAAGATCCAAACAAAAATTACGAGCTCCTTCTTTAGCAAAAAAATCAACCACCATATTGCGTACAAAAAAATACATGACAAATGCAACAATTAAAAAACCAGATAAACTGAATCACCTCTTCCCAAAAATCCCATAAGTACTAGTGGGAACATTCACCACGATGAATCCATAAATGCATCATCATAGAATCTGTCTCAACTATTATATCCGACAATCCCAGATCTTTACAAAGTCTAAGGCCATCCCTCAAAGCCCAAAATCCAGCTACAATATTGGTCTGAGTTTAATAATGGCAAGAAAAACCTGCAAATAAATCACATCTATGATCACAAATCACACCACCACAGCCAGACAAGCTGGGGTTACCAAGTGAATAGCCATCTATATTTAATTTTCAATAACCTCAATCAGGAGGTTGCCAAGCAAAAGCTTTAGCTATAATAACCTGTGGTACAATGATAGGACATCTAATGCTCCACAATATCTCTTGGTCTAGAGTAGAACAAGACATGAACTTCATAGACACCACAAACACATTTTGAATCCTCAAAAGAATAGCCGACACAATATGTTCCCAAGTGAATTTACCCTCTTCCATACGAATCTTACAACGGAAAAACCAAAGTCTCCAAATAATCATAGTTGGAATGAGACCACGCACTATCCCTAGCTGAGAAGAGCATTTGGCTTTCAACCACCAAAGAAAAACTCGATCAAAAATACTTAGACCTCTCCTATATCTCACCTCTAACCTCTTGGAGAAGAATTCCCAAATTTTTTCAACCAGAAAACCATTCCCAAACAAATGTTCTTCCGTTTCAATAGCACATTTATCCACACAACAATGGCAGCAGGATGGTAAATGAATACCAAGTTTTTTAACATTTGCATCAATAGGTAGTGCATCATTTCAAAATTTTCAAGCAATATAAGAGATTTTACTTCGAATACCTCTAAGCCAGGTCCATTTTGCCCAATGGGGAGGATCCGAATAAAGTCTAAAAATATCCTATGCCCCCTTAGTAAAAAATTTACCATCTGATGAAGGAACCCATAAGAAAATATCTGAACCTTACTTCAGTCGAATATTAAAATAAAATAGTCTCCTAAAATACAAAAAGAGAAAAATAAATAGGCTTGATTTGCAACATGATTCTTTAATCCTCTCTCTCTCTCTCATAAAAAATCAAGGCTCAAAATCTGATTTTTGCCTGAGAAGGAGGAAGCTCCCCCTCTTTCCTTTGTCCACCTATCTTGTCTATCAAGGTAATTTTTTTTTTTTTTTTTTTACTTAGTTTTATTTTGCTTCATTCAAGGCCTAGACAGACAGATCTACAGCTTTCTGACAACTCCCGAAAGGCACGTAGAGTACAACCAGACTCCCAGGCCGTAAATTGTTCGGAAGAAAGTGGTGCTTTTGCGAAAATTGCCTCGAGTGGTCCTCAAGTGCCACCCCTTCCAGTAGCTCTTCTCTCCACACACTCCAGATCACTGGACTCACCACCACTAAATCTTTCAGATCTGACCATTGTAGCTGAGAAGAGACAAGCATGTTGCCTTCACACCCCGTCACAGATTTCGAAGTCTACCGGAATTGGTCCAAACTGTTATCTGTCATTTTTCGAATTTATCTTACTACTTTTCTTTTTTAGTTTCCTTATTGTTAATTAAAAAAAAAAAAGTTCATCTCTTGGACTTTTATATATAGAGGTTGAGTCATCTCCTTTTATGAAGGGTGAGGTTGACCTGTCTCTTGGGCTTTTATCTGTAGAGAGTATCAACAGTAGTGATGACCAGACCAGTTATAAAAGAAAATAGTATATTGGTAGAGCTTCAAATACATTATTTTGATTTATGATATCATGTTTGATATGGGACATCCCAGAATGTATTCATTCATGGATGTAAATTTCTTGATGAATGAATGATAACAATTTTCTTTTAAAAAATTCCTAAATTTTCTCTATACCTTTTATATTTATATTTTTTTTAATGAGACAAAATAAACAATATAACTATGACGACATAATAACATTACTAGCAAATTTTTAGGAGTTTTTATTCTCAAACAGAGACTTTGCGATTATGTTCATAGTATAACACGTACTATCTATATCATTAACCTCGTAGGATTACAATTTTTAGCTTGTTTACCTTCTCCTATACGTACTAGGGCAATGAAATGCTATTTAACCCCCTCAATGTTACCATTCAAAATTACTGTTCGAGTATTTTAATTTGTTTATTTTTTATATTTTTATTTAATAAGTAAGGAATTGACTATTAATGAAATTGTATATTTTTTTATTTTTTTGATGATTAAGAATGTTAAAAAATATTAAAATGAAAATGAAAAAAAAAAAGAACTACATATTTGAACTAACGGTGCACCCCACTCAGCCGCCCGCTAGCACCATCCACTGGGAAAATTCCCAATTCCACCTTTAGTTGACACAATAAAAATCCATCAATTTGAAATGCTTTGCAATTAGTTACTTCTTAACAAAGAAAATTTAAAACGTCTTTTAACTGCATGTAGGCAAGGGATTTTTTGATCCACCAAAAAATCGTAATCAAGAACCACCCAACTCATGCAAAAAATAGTAGGGAAGACTTGTGAAGGGAGTAATTCCTTTGGTCTAGACCAGGAGAAAGGCCCAAATCAAAGCCCAGATGTGAGGTCTAGGCAGGACCGAGTGGGCTAGGAAGGCTTGGGTCAGAACCTGTGCTTGAAATCTGGGCCGGGCCATGCGCATGTCAGAAGCCCATCTAGAAGACATTAGAAAGACTTAAGGAAGAAAGGATGTCACATTTAATGCGACCCAGGGATATCCAGGACGATTCACACCATGCATTAATGGAACAGAAGACACTTAAGGAAGAAGGCTTGCCACATTCAATACAGGGAAATGAAGCTTAGAGAGGAAAGCACACAGCATTAATGAGATGGGAGAAATTTAAAGAAGAAGGCATGCCACATTCAAGGCAACCTAGAGCTCGGAACACTCACGTCAAATCTAAGTGCCTTATGGCACAACGAGTAGATAGCAACATCCGATCTCCTACAGAGCAACACTCCACTACCATGGAGACTAGATCGGCAGGTATAAATAAACGTCACCTGCAACTGACAAAAAGGTTAACATCTACAAATATCCTTATTATTTTCTTTCTTCATCTCCTACATCAAAACTAACTTAAGCATAAGAGGTACAACGGACCCCGAGGTCCCCTTCTCCCCCGTGCAGGTAATAGTCCGAGCGCTGCCAGCATGGAGTCTCCCAAGCCCGCAAAACACGACATCAACAAGACTAACCAATGGTTGCCATCACACTTAAATTTACTCGCGTGATTGATCCTTTTAAACATTGGAAAAACTTGTTGGGAATTTCCAGTTCCAAGCGGGTTGCTTTTTGCTTCCTCTATGATACATGGATTCCTATAAGACTGAAGGATTCCCACAATCCAACTTCAAAGCACGAACAATCACTCTATAATACAATGCACCCGCATGCACAAAATGCACCAGTGCTGCAGTGCAACATGCAAACCCGGGTGCTCTAATTACAGATGGAGGCAAGTTTTGAGTCTCTGTACCAGTGCCTCACGTGGTTTTATTGGAGATCTGGACAGAGCTTTTATAGGGTAAGGACCAAACAAGGAGATTAAAGTTTGTTTTTTGCGGCTTCTCCCAACCTGAAATCCACACATCTTGATACAACAAATAATCTAATAAGCTGGAACAGCTTCAGGGACTTTGCCATCGCTCATGGGAACCAAACTATCATAGTAGTCAACCAGCACTTTCCAACCACCAGGGCACATGAATCCATCAGGAGGATTCTCTTTGTTCTTTGCAAGCATCCGCATCTGTGAATTGCATGCCAAGATTTTTTAGATGATACAAAGATATAATATAAATATATATATATTTATATAAGAACATGTCTACATTTCAGACTTTTTAATGACTATCTTAGTGTATGCTAGCAGCATTTATGTCAACAAAACTTACCTTGGTGCCCGATATGAAAAGGAAATCCTGAGGCCTTGAGGGATCAAAAAATGCCATTCTACCCTGAGTTTTGTCATAGGCAGCAACCTGAAATTGAAACCAAGCAAGGTGATTAGGATTCCAAGTGCTGCAACATAAGTGGGTATTAATGGCAACCAGCCAGATGATTTGCATACCCTGAAAGGAAGAATGTTTAGCCGCTCCAGTCCAGGTGCCATGCTCAATACTTTTTTACCATGGTCAGCATCATATAGATCTCTCTTTTCGACAGGATGGCCCATGCCAGCTGGGTCCCGACCAACAATGTAAAAGTTGGCCCCCGCATTAATCCTAGCCTTTGCATGCCACTGCACCTCAGTTGGGCCAGCATAATGCATTGGAGATGGGAATATAGAAACTACAGTCGTCTCTGGATCAAGAACACCATCCTCAAGCACCTGACAAACATTTTGATAGCATCAAACATGGTCAGTACGGCTCGAGGTTAGGAAATTGTACATTGATCCCAAATCACTGTAGAAAAATTAGGACAACAAAAATAATTCTTATCACTGCATCTCTGCTTCTAGTCTAGATTTTCTTACAGAAAGGGTCCAAATCATTGCATGGTTTATGGAAGTTGAAACTTTGAGTATGCATACCTTCTCATGTTGCTTCATTCGCCAACTAAGTGGAATATCATCTGCCTTTGTGTAGCCTCCCAACGGATGAAGCAAGAGGATAGGGTTCTTATAGCCCATCTCAAGAAGCCGACGACGGGTATCCGTCATCAGCAAAGCATGGCCATTGTGTACAGGATTTCGAAGCTGGAATGCAAACACTGCATCTGCATTCCGCCTCGTGAATTCCTCACGGAGTTCTGCAGGAGACAATCGAAAATGATCAAGGCCATCATGGTACTTGATCGGTTCTATAACCTCTAAGTCACCTCCAATCAACCAGTTTCCAGCATGGGTTATAGTTTCATCAGCATAAGGTAGGCCAGGGGTAATGGTTCCCCAAGTTCTGGCAATTCGTTCTTCTTGAGGGTGCTTGTAGATCTCAATACTGATTAAATCAAATGAATAGGCGAAGAAGACATGAAAGTACGGCAAGTCATTCAGTTCAATGAACGAACACTCAAATCTATTAATTTGTGCATGTTTTGTTGGAAAAGGAATAAACTCCTAGAAGCAACTTCATGTGATCACTTGTGCCATCACCCTATGACAGACTAACCACATGCAATGTCCCAAAAAGAAAACTCGCAATAGGACCTTGCTATACTGTCAAATCAAATCATTCATGCTAGAAAAGAAATGTTGAAGCAATTGCCAAGTAACCAAACAGAGTATATCATATTGACCGGGAATGCAAATCAAAATTACAGTACAAAAACAGATCAAACCCCAGACTGATTCCCAGACAAGATTATAGTATATCCTATATCACACAACAGTAATGTAACCAGGTTTTATCAGGAAAAAAGTCAGACTAGTTCAAGATATTTAGAAATCTAGAGTTGACTGTTAAATCTATAGCCACAAAGAGCTCAACCTCAGTTCAAACTGAGAGACCAACTCGAAACAAATAAGTAATTTGTCACGGTACTCTTCTTGTGCTTGTTGCCTGGTCAAAAAAATCTGATCACACAGTTAAAACAATAGTAAACTTTAACAGGCTAGACAAACATCAATCCTTTGCACACAAGAAAATTCAAAAGAAAGATGAATGTTTCTGAAAGAAAGAAACTTTGTGTGAAGTAAAAGAGAGAAAAATTGGCATAGTGGGCACATATAATAGTAGGACCAATGACAATACTATTATATACATAAAACAGGTTATATTAACGGTTTAATTGTAAAAGTCTAATTCCCATGACTTCCTGGATATATGGTGATTTACATGATCGTTCAAACTTTCTATATATATTTTTTAACTTCAAATTTTCTAATTTGATTATTTGTTACAGTGCTTATTGCTTGATATGTATAAACGTTTACTTTGAGTTGTTCGAGCAAAGATGTTTTCTTGCTTAGATGCATGGCCGAAATTTTTTAATTTGGTTAAATTTCTTAGTCGGTATTTCTTGCATCAAATACTTTTTTTCGATAAGTAGATGCTCTGGATTTAGAAAGGGAATAAAAAACAACAAAGATGGAGCAAATCATCCATTTTTCAATCTTTTTTCTGACACCCCTTAGACTATGGTATATGATAAAGCTATTAATTTTTTTCTGTTGAATTGATTAATAACGACATGGTATAATCATCTTCATAGATTCATTAATGATGAAATGAAACGCCTTTCAGTGCACCAATATATTCAAATGAATATTATTCATGCAAAAAGAAGAATGGAGGATTTTTTGTTTGTTTTGGGGTGT
>QEOT01005261.1:14163-28814 GCA_003123785.1 Pterocarya stenoptera | reverse complement strand
AAATGGGTATTAGGAATCGTATTGAGGGAGTGGGAAGGGCACGGGGCCTTGGTGAAGACTGCAGCCATCGAAGCCATTGAAGGTGGAGACCAACAAATGGCTCTGTTTCAGGTACTGCAAGTTTTGTTTATTTGGACGTTATTAATAGCAATAATAATAATATAACGAAGGAAGAGAGTTAGTGGGTTTGAGTGGGAATGGGAAAGGGTAACATGGGGTTTTAATTTTAAATAATGTTATGCGCAGATATTTTTGTGTACTTTTACTTATAAAATTAATGTGATTCACCCCTCATTTTTCTTAACATAAAATAATTGTTTAGATTAATCACATTAATAAAATATATAAAAATACATAAAAATAACTTTACGTAATAGAACATTTTAATTTCTTGAAGTGGCCATATGTCTCATCATCTTTGCTCCTACTCTCTAATGAAGCCATATGCCCTCTTCCTACGAATGAGCGGGGAAGGGACAAGACTCCCACCATCCATCATCCATTGTCTAATGCTTCAACGAAATATCTAAATCACATATTTTTTATTTTAAAATGATTAATCAATAATATAATTAGAATCTCATTGAAACATTATAAAGAGTGAAAACTTTTTATTTTTAAATAATATGAAATTTCAAACACTACCTATCCTTATCACTTATTAAAATGAAATATCAAACATTATATATTGGACCAACATCTAACATGTGAGAGAGAGAGAGAGAGAGAGGGGGGTAAAAATCTCATTGACTTACCTAGCAACAACAACGTACACGAAGTAATGCAAGAAGATTAGGATTTGGAAGCCAGCGGCGACGAGTTGAGAGTCTTAAAGACGAGTAAGGAGAAGAAGACGAGGGGAGAAGTTATCGAGAAAGAGGGAAATCTTGTTAAAAAAAAAAAAAAAGGAAGAAGTAGTCAGCATGGATGATAAGAAGATATTAGGCCCTATTTACACGTGTACGCAAATTAGTAGTTTTGTTATTATTTTATATTTGTAAGGTGGATTGCGGACAAGAGTATTCTCCTTGGTTATATTTTTTACCAAGAGACTTGTCAAAGATATAAAAAGATTAAACAAAAATAAACACATAAATTGAAGTTCTTTTATAAGATTTATTAGATTTATTTTATAATAAAAATAATTTTATAATGCAATCTATCACACTATTCTGCATTAATTTATAAATTTATTTATATATAATTCGTTTGTGTCGGATTGGTACATCCTCCCAATCATAGTTTCTTAAACTTCCTTAGTTGAATTCAAAGATACTGTGCATCTAAAACCAAATAAATAAGAACAAAAACCTATAGAGATGTACCCAAAGAAAGGTTCATATGTAGAAGGTGGAAAGAGTGATCTCACGAATTTGCTTAGCACATGGCCGGATCTCCAACAAATTGAACATTGCCCATTTTACGACCAGGTTCATGTGTTGTTTTCGAAGAGTATCATAGATCGTAGACGGCCAATTTTCTTCTTCTTTCTTTATTCTCAAGTTTAGTTCTTTATCCTGACGGAACCACAGGTACTAATTTCTAAAGAATATATTATTAAGGTAGGAATTAAATATTTGGTGTCACCCATCATTTTGTGGGGGGGGAAAAAAACATTAGCGAGAATCTCCTTATCATGTTATTTCGATTCTTGTCTTGTCATTATCATACCCTAGCTCTTGGCTTTCATATGTAATTGGTGGAGAAAGCTCTCTGTCACTATATCTAATTCTTCCATGAAATGGGATAGATGGATATAATCGTGGAAAGTAGATTTTCATGCTAAAAACAAGATGGATAACACAACCGAACATAGCATATAATATTTTCGACAAAATTCAAACTTTGATGATTTTTCATCTTTTTAATGGAGCCGTTATGGGCGCGGTAATTGGAGAATGCAATGTGGTTCCTTTCAAACTTTCAAGATTTGAAAATTCATCGCGTTAAGGAGAAGCTAATGGAGCTGCCCATGAAAGAAAAATACTTTTAGCCCAAACATGCATGGATTTATGTCCATTATATTGTGGATATTGAAAAACTCTTTTTCTTTCGTTAAGAAGGCTTATCAAGAAAATTAGGTTACCTCTTCTTTCAAAAGAAACTCTTTGATTTTTTTTTTTTTTAAACTAATAGAACATGATGCATATAAAAAATAAATTCTTTCAAATCAAATTATATTATATAAGCACTTTATTAGATGTGCTCTAAACACCAACTTAATAATAAAATTTATTATATGTTAATAGGTTATATAAAATGTCTCTCAAAAAGTCTTCAATCATTTATCCCCATACAATATACCTAATAGAGCACTTTACTAGATATGTTCTACTACGCAAAATTCGCAATTAGATTTTGCAAGCCCGCGTGAAACATTGAAGATATAAGAGTATTGGCAAAAATCTAGCCAAAAGCCAAAGCCAAAATTTGTCTAAAACTACATGTTTTGCCTAAAGCCAAAACCATTCAACATATAACTCCATATTGAATTATCTATATATTAGTTAAAATATTAATATAATATTATTTTTTTAATAATAATTTTTTTTTATTTTTTTTTTATATTTTACAACTACACTAACCATATGTTAATTAATAATTAGAGATAGCAATATTAATAACCATACACAAAATCAGTTAATTAATATTATTATTGACAATGTTAATTAATAATTAAAGATGGTAATATTTTAGAATAAAATATGTGTTTTGGCTATAAATAATGTGTAACTAAAGATATGTTTAGATTTACTGTAACTCATACGTCGAGCTCCCAAGTTTTGGCTACTCCAAAAGGGTTTCACTCATATAAAGCTAACATTTTTAGATGCACTGCCATTGGGCAAGTGCTCTAAGCCGCCATTGACTTTTCCAATATAGTATTCTACTATTTTGGAGCCCAATCCGGTGGCAGAGCTGGGAATAGGCCATGATTATGTTTAGGGTTTAGATTTTTCAGGCCCAAACACCTATAAGGTAAGTAAATAATCCACCCCGGGCCCCCTTAACCCATGCCAACATGCTATTATCGACTGAAGCCATAAACATGTAGACTCCACGTACCATAGCAAAGAAACAAGCTTGGTCCTCAAATGGCCATCACGACAAACACAAAGGTTTTTAGTGATTCGGACGGAGGCATGCACTTGAATCAGATGCAAAGAGAGCAAAGGTTATTGCATGCTAGCCGCTCACGGCCATGCATGGTAAGAGATCTAGCATCGTCCAAGCCATTCTTCCTCTTCAATGTCAAAAAATACTCGTGCAAGCAAGGCACCGGCCACCATGAACAAGATGCATGCGAGCAAGCACACCGTGCAGCTTTGTACTGTAAAGTGTAAGTTCTACCTGCAGGCACCATTCTCACCTCAATCCCCATTAACATCCTTCTATAGAATTGAAAATTTTGGAAAATTTTATATATTACACATCATCCCATTTTATCCTCTACGACGATGACGACATGATCTTACTTATCAATTTTTACATTTCTTTTTAATTAAAAAAATAAAAGATGGTCCAAAAATAATAAAAAGTGCGATAGTTATAAAGTGAAATAAAAGTAGAATAATAGTGTAGTTTGTAACATTACTTGAGAACTAATGTTAACCACAAACGTTAAATCATGATCCGGTGTATTGATAATCTAATATTAGTTAGCATTGTTTAGAAATAATCTCTACTTTTGTTACCTATTCCGTCCATTATTACTGTCATTTCGAAAACTCTCATCATACATACAATCTTAACCATAGGTAAAAGGCATCCTGAATTAAAATAATTTGTACGACAGATTACTTTTATAGCAATTATTTGCTTCAAATCTTTTGAAGTGGGGTAAGGAACAAAAGGTAATGATGTGATTAAGCAAACCAGGGTCTTAACACAATGGTAAAGCAACAATAGCATTGTACAAGTAGGTCATATATATATAGGGAGTACTTTAGAATTTATACCTATTATCAGTGATATGCAATATAATGATATTAAAAACAAGGGTATACGGCTTTATTTTATGGCTAAATATATAATGAGTAATATTACGTATAGGTTTTAAGTGTACAAAATTACACATGCCTTTTAGAAAAAGAGCAATGATATACATTAGCTACTATTTATTCACACACCACACATCTATAGTTTTTTCATAAGATTTGGACATATTTTTCATAGGGTATAAGAATATTTTTCATAAGGTGTAGAGTATATGGTGGTGAATAGTGACTAATGAGAAAAAAATTTCTTTAAAAAAAAGTAAACTCTACCATAAAATTCTTTTTTTTTTTTACATTTTTTCGTAATGATATTTATATTATATATATAAATGCATATATATCTTATATATTTAGAACTTGTACAAATTATTACTCATTCATTATAAAAACAAAAAACAGTTGATTTGTGCTAAGTAGGAAGTCCTGAAATACTATAACCTATGTTTGTTTTCAAATGCAAGGATGAGGACAAGAAGTTTAGTCAAATAAGGAAATAGCAACCAGGGGAGGAACCAGCACATTTACAGCCAAAAGCTGTGGAAAATAAAAGGGTTTTTTCAGAGGATAATGGCTAGCAGTTAGCGCACAAATGAAGATGGGCAGTCAAAGAAAGCAAAAGGATCATGTCTGGTCATAGTCTTATATACATATCACGTAGCACGAGGCTCTCTTGGTCCCAACACCCACCAAAGCCCTTTTGTCATCTCCAATAATGAAGTGAAAAGTGAATCCCGTCCAAGTTTATTGCCTTTTGATATATATATATATATATATACATATATACATATATATTTTGGTTAATTTTTCACGAAAATGATGATACAAATCTTTTCAAGCCTCCATGATTGAGAATGATAGCCCATCATATAAACAAAAAGATTTCATCCATAACGCTATGTCATAGGCGTTTGTTTTTGTATGAAAGACCTTTTTGCTATTAGTCCTCTAGAGCACACACTTAATTCACGTCAGAAGAAAAATTCCAGATAATGAGTCTATGTTTCATTTTCATTTCACGTAGAATTATTTATTAATTTTTATTTTTTTTTAAAAAATAAATAAAGATTAATTCAAATATAATGAAAGTACTCTAAACGTGTGGTAGGTGGTAAAGATAATTCTCAAATAAATTGATAAAAAATCTTGGTAGAAGAATATCCCAAATTTCGTCTTGAAAGTGATTGTCAAGGTGGGTACACATTATACATAGTTTCAAATAAATAAACTTTATAAAAATGTAGATTATACCCTCAAAAAAAATTTTACGTTTTTTTAATAATGAAATTCATTTTTTACAAAGTGCCCTACAGCTTAGACATTTCTCGTACAAAACTAGACAATCCAACTGTACGGTTAGGGGATTACATGGCCCCCCACAGACATGCTGATTAGCCCATGGACTTTGGATATTTGGTGGGGCCTTATACAAGACACCTAAAAGACAAAATGTCCTCTCTCTTTTTCATTTTTAAATTACGTTTTTAAAATTGACAAATATATATATGGACGTAAATACCCCGATTGTGCTTTTTTTTTTACAGAAAAGTAATTGCCGGTAGGATGATGATTAAAGCCTAAAGGAGATATGAAAGTACTTTGTGTTTTTGTGTTGGAGTTGCTGACCGTTTTGCTTTTTGGGTGACCGATCAGAGTATTTCTTGGTGCTCTTTGATGCCCACAAAAAAACGTCGCAAAGCAAAATAATTTGAAAAGACTAAAATGTCATCCTTATCGAAAATGAAAATGACAACAATTCTCAAGGTTCTCAGGATGAGAATTCGAGGAAAAGACAAGCTGTTAAATCTATTAAAGAGAAAGGTTAGTATGTTCTTGAGTTTATTTTTTTATTTTGATTATTTATGTATTTCTTTTACTTAATAATGAAGAAAATAATTTTTAATATATTGATATTTTTTTATTTTTTAAAAATATATAAATATGTTAAAAAAATATTAAAAGATAAAAATAAAAGGATAAATTTGTGTTAGGCAGCACGTCGAGCTGTCATTGCTGGACAGCAGCCTAGCACTACTCTTCAATCAAAAAGCACTTGTCGAGGAAAGTCATATTTTGAAGAATGTCTATTAAATTTCTACTACATTGGATTAGCTAAACATCATTTGAAAAATAAACTACAGTAACTTCATCCCTTGAGTCATATATGAAGAGAAGTGTAGCATCTTCATTCTAATATTTTATTTTTAATGTGTTTTCCCTTTCCTTTCCTCTATTGTAACTTTATCCCTATAGTAACTTCATTCTTATAATTATGATCATTTTCCTATTATTAATTATATTTTTATAAAATAATATTAATCATCTTTCTTTTAATATTTTTAAAAATATAAAAATAATTAAGAAATTATTTTTTGCATCTATCTATAATCATGCAAAAATTATAATAATATAAAAAATATGAATAAACTTTTTATTAATTATTTATAAAGTACAAAATAATGCAATAATCTTATCTTATAACAAATTATAATATAAGTAATGTCCATCTCTATAATTTAATTAAAGAAATATTAATAATAAAAAAATAATAATATTTTTTTATTATTAGAAAAAATGTGATGGCTAATCCATTAATATAGACTTCAAATTTCGAGTGATTGGCTAAAAGTAAAAAAGTTTCATATTAGTCAAATTTTGAAGATTGAGATAACTAATCTAATGCCAATGCTCTAAACTGTGTATCATCAAATGTCAAGAAATTTTTTATTTTTCATTTTTATATCTCAAGTTTGCAACTTCATTTCACTTAAAATATGAAAAAGAGTAATGGTACATAGCAGCCACTGTAAATTGCACTCACTACGTGGCTGCATATGGATCTTTCATTTTTTTTCCCTCTTACCCGCTCTCTCTCTCATCACTCATCACTCATCTCTCACGTTCTCTCTCTCTCTCTCTCATCACTCTCTCTCTCTCACGTTCGCTCTCTCTCTCTCATCACTCTCCCTCTTGTATCTCTCATCTTCGCTCTCTCTCATCACTTTCGCTCTCTCTCGTCTGCTCTCTCTCTTCATCACTCTCTCTCTCATTGGTCTTTCTCTCACTTGCTCTCTCTCTCATCACTCTTTCTCTCTCATCGGTCTCTCTTTCTCTCTCTCTCGCTTGCTCTCTCTCTCTCATTCTCAGTTTCTCTCTCATCCTCTCTCTCTCATCACTATCTCTCATTCTCAAGTTTCTCTCATATTCTCTCTCAGTCGGATTAAAATTAGAATGAGAAGATGAATGATCTAGATGATGCCACATTATGAATGCAAAATGATTATTGCCAACAGTAACTTCTATCTATATTTATTCTATGAAAAATTACCTATTTAATATAAAACACTACAAAAGTCTTTAATAATTTTATTTGTAAGTTGTATATGTGGATGGTACGGTGGGTTATAAGTTAAAAGGGGAAAAGTCTGAAATTGATTGATGCAATAATTCCATAGGCTTATCGAAATTCTCCTTCTCCCAACTTTGTCATGTGATAATTACAACCTTTTGCTGGCGTGGACCAAAGCAACAAATTTAAACGGATATACTTCTTTTTAAAATTATTTATACAATTATATTTTAATAAATGATATTTTTATAAAATAATTTATATAATTTTGTGGATTTCGTGCTACTAAAGGGGTGTGCTTTATAGAATTTTTGTTTAAATAAATACTCTTTATTTTAAAATATGATTGGAAAAAGTATAATTATAAAAATATTATAATGCGTACATCATTACTCTGATCAGATATATAACACATGATTGAATGGTGTGTATACTAGAAGAGTAAATGCTAATTTCATAATGCTTAGTGATTATGTGACAGTGCATTAGTCGTATGTGTTACGTACTTTTATTCAGGTGTACTGCAAGCAAACTTAAACTATAATCTCTCATTATTATTAATAATTATTATTATTATGGTTGTTGGTGTTGTTGAAGTCCATGCTGCTTTCAAGTATGGCGGCACAACCTTAGCACACCTAATTGAGATTTATAAATATAGAGACATTAAATTAAAACGTTACTAACAGTATTTTTTATAAAAAAAAGTTGGACTCAATGCATGCACGTTGCTATCCCCTGAACTCCTTAATGCATGTAGTGATATTGGTACGTAGTAGGATATGGAAGTTGGAAAGACATTGCATGTCATTAGTTTATCCGAAAAACTAGTATAAGAGTAAGTAACTTTTGGTGCATTACGAAAAATAATTAAGATGCATGGCCATATATCATGTCGTCATAGTACTCCTCGATCAGCCTTTTATATATATATATATATATATATGCTGCATGAAGAACATGGACATGATGATCATGATAAGGGTCATGAGTGCATGTTTGCTAGCTGCATCCTACTGGTCGATATAATCTACTCATTAGCATTAATATAAATTACTCCATACTAAGCAACAAAACGAACAGTCAATATTTAAAAAAAGAAAAAAAGAAAAAAAAAAAGAATATATAAATGGCACGCCCGCGTGCGTTGGCCGGCGTTATTAAAAAACTAGCATTGAAGTAATTGAAAAGGCATAAGATAATCTTAACAGTATGAGTATCGAAACCATAGCTTAATAAATGAAT
Organism: Pterocarya stenoptera; assembly: GCA_003123785.1. Classification (NCBI taxonomy): domain Eukaryota; kingdom Viridiplantae; phylum Streptophyta; class Magnoliopsida; order Fagales; family Juglandaceae; genus Pterocarya; species Pterocarya stenoptera. The sequence continues at coordinate 20,225 of QEOT01005261.1, read as the reverse complement.
TAATGAAACCTTCGATCGTTCGTTCCGGCCCCCTAGCTAGCTGCATGCAAAAATATCCCAATTGCCGGCCAGTACGTCCGTCAATATATAAGAAGTCATTAATTTAATTGTTGTTGATATGAATACTTAATTCATTTCATTGTTGTCCCTCACAAAAGAATTTGTGTGTGGGAAAACTCTATAGCTGATGCGTAGTTTAGCTTATAGTCTAGATTTTTCATGTATTGATAAGTCACAATTATAACTCCAGTTCATTAATAAAATGAGCTTGTTTCCTTTAAAAAAAAAAAAAATTATTTCATTGTTATCTTCAAATTAAGCTATTGATCATCGATGATTTAAAAACATAATAAATAAAATATTATCTTCAAATTGGGCAATAAGTTTGATTAAACGTTTCGATTGTTGAAGGTATAATTAGTTTCAAGCACAACGGTACTCACTGACAGACAGAAGAGATTTGAGTATGCAGATTTTATGAAGGTAGAGTAGTGTGGAAAATAAACCCAAAACAAATGATGGGGAGAGATTTTAGTCGCTTTTATCCTGTAAAGTAGTGTGCTCTCACCATCAATGGCGCTCACGTGACGGGAATAAGCAGTAGCTAGTATGCACACAGCTCTGCAAGTGTGGGTGTGTTCCATGATTCATTTGCACCTGCTGCAAAGGTGCTTAGGCCCCCTTTTTTTATTTTTTGTGTTTATAAAACAAGGTGATCTTCTTTCTCTCTCAAAAAAAAAAAAAAAAAGTCCCCATCAAAGCATCTAATATTAAAATGAATAGATGTTAAGATATAAAATAAATAATAAAATTTATATTTTCTTATAATAAACTTAAATATTTAAGATAAATAGTAATTATACTCGGCACAAAATATGCCATTGGGAGTTCTAATTTGTGGAGATTGGAACCCACCACCACACGCACTCACTCTTCTCACTTGGGAAACTCCCCCCAACGCCACTAGTCTACTCTCAAATATACCTTTCTCTTGTCCACAACCAAAATAGAGCAAACATGTATGCATTTTAATTTAAATAAAGACAAAAACAAGCCTTGCCCATATACCATATGCAAAGTTGTCTCTAATCTATTGCTACTTTTCCGATCAAATAGGAAAAATCCAAGCCAACTTATGCCCCAATAAAACAAGCCCATGCCCCCATGAACACCCCCACAAAAAAAAAAAAAAATCTTTTTTTTTTCTCCTTAGTTGGGAGTCATGATTTGGTGCATTAATTATAATTTATATAATGGAAAATTGGAGTGCATGCCTCAGAAAACTGCCCAACAATTAGGTACATGACCATATTTCTCTCGTCACAAGATATTCTGTTGATTCTATCCTGTTCTATTCCTCTTGCCCTATGATTCCTAGCCCTCGAAATCAAAGTGGTCCCTGTCTTTTCATCTTCAATGACCCACAACCTCTGTCTCTTCCCTCCTCGTCATGGATATGGTCACATCTTGGTCACCCAAACGTGGGTAACTCACTCATAATAACAGTTTTATAATTTCAATAAATACCTCATTATATCCTTTTTTTTTTCTTTTTTTTTTTCCCCTCTCTCTCTCTCTCTCTCTCTCCAAGTAATCCAACGGTGATTTCAAGCTCGTAACACGGTAGCGTCTGTAGGATCTGAAAGACCTAAGGCTCTCAAACTATCTGTCAACTCCAGTACTGGGGTCAAGTAGTAATAATTCCTAATGCACTACAGCAGCATTGACAACCGTCCAAAGTAGAATGAGTGGGATCTTATAAAATCCAGTCGAGTTACAACCATAAAGACCCATTTTCCCTTCAAGTCTGGAATGTCATCATAGACAATCACTACCTCCTCACTTCCTTTTTGCCCTTTCTCCTATAATTAAACCCATCATAACGTTGCAAACCAAAACGAGACAATTTATATGAAACCATGGATAACATAAGGTACTCACAAACACACCTCCCCAATCATGGTCCTTAACCATTCCAACATCTTCATTCTTTGAGTTTCGTTAATTATCGACATATATTATTGTGTAGAGTGTAATATTTTTATCACACTTAAAATCTTAGATCATCTTTTTTAAAGAATATATTTAAAAGCTAATAGACAATGATACCTTGTCATGGTGGGATAGTGCGAAATAAGAGTATGGCTTGTAGAATTTTTCCAATATCTAATTGCATTTCATAAATAAAATTGAGACCATATAAAATGATAAGAAAGACACATAATAATTTTAAATAAAATAATATTATATACGATATTGTGTAAATTTCGTGTGGTATTTCATTTGAAAAAAAGATAGAGGTTACTATTAAAAAATTATTTTTTTATGTGAATTTCAAATTTATTATTTTTTTTAAAGAAAATATTCAAAACTTATACATTATAAGGTTGCAAATATCATTTCTATTTTAAATTAAATCTCAAATACTAAAGTTTTAAACTCGGATTTTAGGACTCAAAAGTACTAAATCACGCGAATTAGATGGCATATTTTATTGAATTTTTTAAACTTAAGTTGCATTTAGATATTGAATTGAGATGAAAATTGAATAAAATATTATTAGAATATTATTTTTTAATATTATTATTATTTTAAAATTTGAAAAAATTGAATTATTTGTTATATTTTGTGTGAAATTTTTTATAATGATGAGATGAAACATTCTTTCTATCTAAAAGAGGCAAAATCATTCTATTGTTAAGTTAAGCGTTTGACAGTGTAAAGGTGCACTATTGATATAGTAAAAACTCAATTACAATAAATATTTGTATTTAATTGACAGTGTAAAGGTGCACTATTGATATAGTAAAAACTCAATTACAATAAATATTTGTATTTAATTTTTGAGTTTTTTTATTTATCATCATCACACATCATATATTATATTTATTTTTATTTTTTTAAATTTTAAATTCTATTTTATTTTTTTAAAACTAATTGAATTATTATATTTATTATTCATATATCATAAATTTGATTAAAAAAAAAAAAAAGAGCGTGATGGGTGTGTGACGATGAATATAATTTTCTTTAATTTTTTATTAAACGTCAATGCTAGCGTCGTGGAGATTCTCAACTCGTAAATCAAAATTTCCTCGAGGAAATGTCCTTCACAAATGCAAAGAATATACCATCTGGGTCCCATCAAAGCATGAAACAACTTGATCTGGCGGTTCCGAGTTGTGGAGCAGCTGAATATAGTGGATCTTGGTGTACTGGATCAAGACAATTAAGTGTCCAAAAAGCAGATAAAAAAGCCACACGAGGAGAGTGGTACTGTACCCCAAAGCTTATCCCGGCTCCCCCTGAATCGACCGTTCAAGGTTTTACCAAGGCACTTGATACCTGATGGCAGGGGTGAAGAAACACAAGAAAATACAAGGAAAAGGGAGTTTGAGGCTTGAGGGGGTAGGCAGATATTACACAATACTCTATATGGACAGAGAGAGGACACGGACAAGTCTGCAAGAGAGGGAGACTGCAAGTTCGGATTATTCTTCTTCTGTGTATGATTGCTATTACAATCCACAGAAACTCTTTTGTACTCACTCATATTCCCACCTTCCTCTGATCCTCTCTCCCTCCCTCCCTCCCTCCCCCTCTCATTATACATATATATATATATTGTTTTTTAATACATATAGTATATGTTCATGTACATCCTCGACTCTGAGGCTGCGCGACCTGTCCAGAACCGGAACAAAACCGAGAGAGAAGGTGATTAATTTTAAAAGCAAGGGGCGGGGGAGGGTCCTCAGTACCCAGTCCTCACAAGCCTTTTACACGTGATAAAGAAAACACCAAAAGCGCTTGCATGCGTGTATAAAGATTCATTTATCATTATCATCATCATCTCTGTCTCTCTCTATCTCTTTGGTATCTGAATCCTCCACCAAAACCCGTCTTTTATATGTAGTCAGCTTTAGGTTGCCCTTTTAATCGCCCTTCACGTTCTTTGCCACCCAGCCATACTTCTAAAGTCCCCGGCTTTTCCTTCCCTCTTCCTTGTTATAGTTTAATTAAAGTGCAACGTGACTTGTCTTAGCTCTCCTTCCCTCCCATGGTCAATGAGTGAGGTGTTTTTTTTTTTTTCTTAAGTACCGAGTGAGGTGTTTAGTTCGTTAGTCTTCATTTTTTTGGCTTCTTTGGACTTGGTTGTATTTAAAGGGGGTGCATTTCCTCTACAGCATTAATTGTGGGCATCCGACATATGGTGATTACACTGCTCTTTTCAATGTTTATTCCTTCTCTCTGTATACGTTCTTAATTTTTGTTTCCTTCCGGGTGTCTCTATTCTCCTTCTACAACAGTCACCCGGTTTTTGTTAATCTTTTTCTGTCTGGGCTTATTCAACTTCTACATGATTTTCGATTTCGGGTAGAGGACAAACCTAAGCTAATGGTTTTGTCTTCTGGGTATTGCGGTTTGTTGGGGCTCTATTTGTCCAACTGTATTTTATTTATTCTATGCCCTTTGTCGTTCTGTTCATTGGGTTGCTAGTAGAAGCCTCTGAAGAAGGTTTGTTCTGCGGTCTGGTTGGTTATCTTTGCATTTATAATTTTCGTTTTAGGCCGCAAATTTTGTTGGGGTTTCGTGTTCTATCATCTATGTTTTCCTTTCTTACTGACGGCCTCTGAGATTTTGAGTCAAATACTAAGAAATATATCTTAAACAAACCATCTTTTTATTTGGGTGTGTTTGAGCTATATCTCTGTCTTCTTGACCCAACGTTCTTCTATTCCTAGTTTGACAGAAACTGTAACAATTTGTTTATTGGGGTTTCGCTCTTATTTGTTTCTGTGTATTTTCTCGGGGTCTATCTACTGCCTGAAGCATATGTGGATGGTTTGCAAAAGAATAGTAATGCTCGTAATCTTCAACGAAGATTGGACATTGCAGATACATTCACTCTGTGGACAAAACCATGAAGCATTTCTTATCTTTATCTCCATTTGTTTACTCGTCTTCAATCTCTGTTATCTCGCTGACCGGCATTCCCCCCCCCCCCCCCCCCCCCCCCTTCTCTCTTTCATGTTTTTTTTTTCCAGGTGAAATAGTCTTGAATCTGTGAGATAGTAAAGACTAGAAGGGAAAGAAGTGCCTGGGAAGCATTTAGTGAAGCTTCTATCTTTTCAACTAGTATTCGTGCTTTTGTGTACAGTTTCAGCCTGCAAAATTAGCGAAACCAGCATGCCTACTAGGCAGATGAAAGAGAGCTCAGAGCAGCACCTTGTGATCAAAACCCACTTGCAGAACTTCATGAACCAAGTGCAGAAGGCACCCAAAACTGCCCCAAATGGTAAAGTTCCCCCACCCCAAGAGTCCCACAACACAAAAAACAAAGGAAGACGAAGGGGTAGAGGTGGACGAAAGGTTGATCAAAGTGATGTTTGTATGCGTCCGAGTTCCCGGCACTGCACCGTGGCGCCTAAGCCGGTCTCAGAAAATCCGGCCGGAGCTCTTATAGCAAGTACTCCGAATGGTTCAGTGGAAAATGGTGGCAACTTGAGTGGAATGGAGATGAGTTTTCCTGCTTCAAGCAAGTCTTTGAGTTTTGCCCCTAGGCCTGGTTTTGGGCAAGTTGGGACAAAGTGTATTGTAAAGGCCAACCATTTCTTTGCCGAGTTACCGGAGAAGGACTTGAACCAGTATGATGTAAGCTCTTTGCTTTAGTGGGTTTAATGTTAAACATATCTATTAATATATTGTTGAAAAAATTGAATCGCAGCAATTGGGCCCATAGAATCTGACATTCAATAAGTTTATGGTGTACTTTATCCATATGGCTTGCTGTTACATTGCAGATGAAATCGATTAGGTTTCTGATTTCGGCACAGTCATTCTCTTCTAATGTCATTTTTGAGTTTTAAATGGCCTTCAATTTTGTTGGTATTGTTTGTTTGCCTTTTTACCATCTGTTGTCCTGCGTCATGCAGGTGACCATAACTCCTGATGTGTCATCAAGAGCTCTAAACAGAGCTATCATGGAAGAACTGGTGAGATTGTACAGGGAAACTGACTTAGGAGCGAGACTACCCGCTTATGATGGCAGAAAGAGTTTG